>JANZLQ010000001.1:50274284-50290999 GCA_026212715.1 Elanus axillaris | reverse complement strand
CCCCCCCCCCCCAGTTATTTATTTTCATCTGGAGTAAGATCAACAGGAGACTTAGACTTTATAAGGCACTTATCCAATAAATAGCTTTTTTTTTTTTTGATAAAATGTCCTCTGTATGCCCCTTTAGGAGGTACTTGTCAGGGCACAGTGTGCTGTTCCAAACAAAAAGCTAAGTTATAGCAGATTAAGCACGTCTATGCTGAATTTGGAGATCCTAGTCTCCAACTTTTTTTTCCCTAGAAATTGCAGCTTTGGTATAGCCTCTGACTATACTGTGTAAGAAATTGTAACTTTAGAACCCAAAATAAGAAATGTTCAACATGGGGGTCTTTTTAGCATTATACTGGTTGTGTTACCACAGTGGGTGTTAGAAAACCTTCAGTGGAGGTTTATACCTTCATCTCCCCAGTGTACTCCTTTGGCGTGTCTTTATGATTTGCATACTTCGTAAGACAATTCCGTGGTATCTTTGATATTTGTTATGCTATGCTTTGGAGAAATGATGCTCTGTAGAGTCATTTAGCTTGAGAGTCTCTAGTCTAAGAGGTCTTTCTGGATATGCTAATGTGTAGCAAAAATGCTCACTGTAAGTGAAATTACAAGGTGTTCTGCTTTTGTGGAAATTATTTTGCATCAACTCAGCTTTAGTCCCATCAATCATAGGGGAGTCTGGGGTCTTTGGAACTGTTCCTCTGAGGTTTGCGATGCCAATCCATGCAGTTGTGGCAACAATAAGCGATGGAAAAACCAGACACAAAAGTCCTATATTTCCTTTGGTTTTACTACACAGCACCCCCTGACCATCTACAATGGCTCGAAAAATAAATACTGTGGTGGCCAGACAGCTCTGTGCATGGATGTCAGCCGCTAAGGGCCATGGCTGTAAACACTTTAATCTTGTTATAAGCCACTTGTGACACTGGAGTTGTTATTAGTTTGTACAGGGTGTTAAAGTTTTATTGAACATATCACAGGATAACAAAACTCTTTAGTATAAGTTCACACAAAACTCTCATTTTGCTTCATTTCTTTTGGCTTCCTAGCTATGATCTAAAACATAGTGCTTTACCGTACCTTTTTATGCCTCTAGTTAGTACCTGTCTGCCAACTTGTTAAGCTGTAGTTTGTTGCACATAGAATACATTTAGGAATAAAAAACCAAACCAAAACAAAAAACCCAAACAAAAAGGTGATCCATATTCACATTGATTTATCCAAGTACCTAAGTATTTCTAATGCCATCTTCTGAAGATGGAAGCTGTCCCATTGATTAAACAGGCTTGGGGCATACTTTAATTCATGTTGCCTTCTAGTTTGCCAACAAAAATATGTTAAAGAACTTCACCGTGTAGCGATGGAGAGCTTGCAAGGAAGTCAGATGCATTATCTATATATTTTGCCACGAAATTCTAGACAGCTACATATACTTTCCACTGTGGGCACAGATGCAGGAGGATTGCACTGGTGTTTTGATGCACCACCGGGGCTTTTATTTATCACCTTTCCCGTAACCCAAAGGGTGCTGCTTTTTCTGTTTAGGAAATAAGTTTGGGAAAACATTGTTGGCCTCTCCGGATTATACTGCAAGTCTTCTGTTGTTTGGCGTCTCTTAATTTCAGACCTATCCAATGAACATATATTTTCATTATGACTAATGTAAACCAGCAAGCTTGCAACCAAAATCTGGGTGTGAGACTTGAATGTATTTTAAAGGCTCAGAATGAAGACAGAAGATTTACTTCAGGGATGCTGAGCTTTCGCACCCTTGATCCCTGTCTTCTGTCTCTAAGTGCATGGCTTTTTGGGTGGGAAGCAAACAGCAACATAAAAAACCCCCAAACAAACCTCACGGGGGAACTCCCTGTAATTTCTAGGCTGTACACCACTGTATGTCGATCAGCAGCCCTGGCTGCATGCGGCCATCCACATTTCAAAGAAATGGAGCATACAGGCTCAGCTGAATACACTGATTGCAAACAGACTTTGATTAAAAGAATGCCTTAGTTTGAACAGTCTCGGCACGTTATGATCTATGTGCATAAACTGCCATAAAATGATCCGGGTGCATCCATAGTTCCTGTCGAAGTCTTACACCCACCTGCGATCAGGGGGTTGTCATCTTGCAGCAACATTTGTCCCCTTCTCTCTTTTGGATGACTTTTATGGACCCAGAGTTCTTAGTTCCGCTTTGTAGTTGCAGAGGTAATCAGGGAAAACAATTTCCCCGGCATCCTTTGCTTTGCTCCTTGCCGTACAAGGTCGGGAGGGCATCACAATCCCAGATGGAACTTCAGAGGTGAAGAGAGGCTTCTTGTTCTTTACCGAGCAGGTCATCACCACCCTCTTCCTTCTCACCTGCCACTTGGACCTGTTAAAATGAGAACCTGACAACATTCTCTAGATGTAATCTATAATACTGTGGGTATCTGCACGTATTTATAGAAGATATGTATAGCAAAGCTTTTTTTTTTTTTTTTAACTAAGCATATCCCAACCCACATTTTTTCTTTTTATTTTTATTTTTTCATTTTCTCCCCAACTTTAAGGCATAAACGGGCACTACCTATGGATTTAGTTGGGTATCGGCAGTGCAGCCAGTGAAAGGGTCGTGACAGTGATGAGAATGTACACAGATCAGAGATGAGACTATGCAGTTATCTGTGTCAATTTGTATTTACAACTCGTATACAACCAGTTTTTCTTTATCTACATATGGCTCCGAAAAATAAGTGCGCGTGTCTGTGTGTATACCCATATACAAATGATCCTCCTCCAGGTCTAAAAGCTCTAAATTTTTTTCAGGGAAGGCTGAGCTGTTGTGAGTGGTTCACTAAAACCTGAACCAAGCTGAGTAAGTGCAGAACTTGGTGTGGTTCAGTTGGTGCAAGGAATTAATTAATTTCCATGCTGATCTACATTTCCCGTGTTGAGATACCTTGATGCTTTGCTATGTTTGGTACAGCTAAAGGTAGGCAGTACCTGAATTTCAGGGAGATCTGTTTTCATATGAGTGACTTTCCAGCTAACTTGACTGACCTGAAGGTGCCTATCCTTAGCAAAACTGCGCCAGACGTGGTTTTTTGGTATTTGTTCCTTTTAAGACCTCTGCAGTGAAAAGTGAATTTGGTCTACCAAGCCATATCTTCAGCATGATGTAAAACATGGACACTGATTGCATATGATGGAATTATGGAATTTTTAATTTTTTATGATGTATTTTTTCTTTTTAACTTTGTTTTAGATTCCTTGTATCACTCCTCCCTTCCTTTCACACTAAAAGTTAGTATTTCTTTTCTTGAATTCAAGTTGGACAATCATCCAAAGTTTAGATTCTTATTCAAATACACAACTATTCTACAGAGAGGGTGGACTGGACATGGAATAAAAGACTTGCCCACGTTTCTCAGTAGTTCTTTATAACAGCTACCCTCAAAATATTAGAACAGACCTTCTTTTGAAATAGCTTTAATTCATTTTACCATTATTATTGCCAGTTTCATGGTGTCATGAAATGTACCTTGATTGCAAATCCCTTTAAATATAAACAAGGGAAAGGCTTACAACTTAAATACTTTCTTAATCAAGCATTGTTTTAGTGTTCAATAGATTATTGAATGCTTTGGTAGCTCTTTTAGCTGATATAGAAGAATTTGTATCTTTGTGCAAATGAAAAGAGCTGCTGCCAGCAATGAATTACAGCTGAACTAATGTTAGGGGAAAAAAACATCCCTATGGCTTTGGTTTATTCCTGTCTACTGCCAGAGGGAGTTATGCCTCTCTGTACCTTCTCTGATTTTCTGGGTGAATGAAGCACTCCACAATACGTGAACCTTCAGCTGGGGTTGGCAGTGCATTCTTTTTTTAATGAAGAACGGTATCCCACTACAGTGCAGAAATTACGATTATTAACGCGACATACTGAATTACGTGCTGTGGTGTTTTGTCACACGAACTAAACCCCAGCGTGTTTGGTATCAGTTGAATGAGCATTAGTCCTGTTGGTACCTGAGGCTGCATCTACATCTTTGGCGTATTCAGATTCATTTGGGTGTCTCTGGATCTTCAGGTGAGAGCCGTGGTTGCTTCTGTTCAAGCGATGTGTTTCAAGCACCTCCAAAGCCTGGTGGTCCAAAGCTCTGGGCGTGGGACGAGCTAGAAACGTGGGTGTGGAACATGCTCAGCGGGGATGGGGGGCAGAGAAAAGTTTACAGGTCTCAAGGCGGCGATTGCTGTTAGAGAAGTTAATTAATAAAGGCAGAGATATGTTCTTCTGTTCACGGCTGTGTTGAATGGAGCTTTAGTAAAATCCTGCTTTGTCTGTGGAGACCAAACTCCCGAGTCTCACTTAGTGTAAATAATGACTTCCGTGCAGCTAGACCAGTGCTTACCCACTTAAACAGACAGCTGTGTTGGTCCAGCTTTTTTTATTATTGTTTTAGTGTATCTAATAGATATAGACACCACGACTATAGGTTGTAGCCAGTAATTCCCTCCCGTTTGCGTGGATGCGTGTTCATGGTGTGCGTTCAACTTCTCCCCATGGTCTCCGACAGAACAGGTGGAAGATGCTCCTCAGTACAATAGTCTCTTGGGAATGCACCATCATTAGGAGAACTGCTTTTTTGGAAAATGGCAAAATAGTAATCTCATGATGTAACTGACAACACCTTTAACCGGTAAGTTAATTGTAATTTGTCTTCAAGGTTCAGACAGTAATGCATTGTTAAAGGCACGCGGGTGTTTATCAGCGTCTATTGTCTTAGCAGCTAATTACCTCAGAGGTTAACTCCAGATTTCATGTTAAAATTTGTATGTAAAATAAATCGGAAATTTGAACATGAGTTAGTTGATGGATATATTTCACTTTAAAGCTGAAGAATGAAAGTCTTTCCCTTACAGTGACTAAATGTACTGTCTGCTCACTAAATCTGCATAGCAAGTTCCCTTGCCACACATTTCAGTGAAAAGCAGACTGGGGGTTTTGTCATTTTATTTTTTTTCCTCAAAGGAAAAAAAAAAAGAAAAGAGCTCTTTTAGACTCTTTCCAGTTGATGCTCCATGTTGTGACATGTCATGTAAAACTGCATCTGTTATGTTGAAATAAGAACATAAGAGAGACACTTTGACATGACGAATCACAACACAACTTAACAGCAGGAACATTTAAAACTCAACACGGTTTCGTTGTCAGTAACCTCAGCCCTGATAGAGATGAGGTATTTAGTTGAGCTTCCAGCTTCACTGAATCTGTGTTTCTTCCCTAATGAATTTTCCTCGTAACGTCGGGCCCAATCCAGCCGTTCTCATAGGCAGAAACTCCTGGTAACTTTTAAATGTGGAAGCCAGGGAAAGTTTTGCCCGAGTGAAGACCTCAGGATCAGGCCCAGGAGTTTTTACCGCCTGTGAAGTATAAAATAGACTCAGATTAAGCTAGCAGACTTGTTATTTGACAGTTTATAAAATATTTTAGTATCTTTTTGGCAGTAGCAGTTTGAATGTTGGCAAATGTACACATTGCTTGCAGTTACAAAACCTTGTAATGAGTATTTTCCACTGTAATAGCAGTGAGTTGAAATTTGGATAAACCACTTAGACTTGTGAACTCTGACATGCATGGTAACTATGTCTTTGCAAAAGAATTTTGTCAAGTATTGGAGCTCCTACTAATAGCACATCCATCTTTCTGCACACTATAAATCTTAAGAAAATTTCTATTACTCTGCAATTTGTCTGGCTTATGCTATTTATTAGCCATTTTATTCTGCTGCTTTAAGAAGTAATGTGATGTTCATTTTATTGCTGGTTCAATAAATTGTTAATTATAATGCAGTGATTGCTGCTGACGTGATTTAAAAGCCACATTAGCACTATAGCATTAAGTTTTAACTATTTTACCCTTCAATTCCCTGTTTATACAACAGTAAAAGGAAAATAGCCTTAGACTAATTTAAAAAATGAAGGTACTTGTATCTATTGATCACATGATATACTAGAAACTTTTGTTGTTTTTTTTAGAAAGGTTACATTCAGGTCTGAAAAAGAAAGAAAATGCATCAACTGAGTGTGGTCTTACTGTTCAGCAAAAAGAGTTCTTAAAGCAAGATTAACCCCAAAGTTAAATTAACAGAATTACTTAGTTAAATTAGGACAATTGGCATAATATATTAAAGGAACAAAATACCCAGATAAATCATAATCATTTTATAGTTCTGCGTAGCTTCTGGTGCCCATTTTCTATAATAATGGAGCATAAGGGAGGCTGAGATTGGAAAGCGTACCTATTTTCTCCAAGAATATCGTAAATGGGATTGGGAGAAATCTCCATTTTGCTGATTTAAAGTCAAATCTAATTGCTGCGAGTATAATGATATATCCTTGGCTGAGCACGTAGAGGCACTAGAGCTGACTCTGTACCACAAACCACACACAAGTATTGTGCAAGATGCGGAGAACCACGGAAATACTGAACCTGGAGTGAATGGGGACACTTACTGCCTGTTGGAAATATGTATTAGCGTTAGTGCAGTACCCCCAGACACGCACAGATTGTCAGTGAAAATATCTACCTTTCTTAGATAAATCATGTGATTTTATTCTTTTTTTCTTAGTTCAGCAAACTATACTCCTAGAAAAATAGGGAAAAAATAGAACAACCGTTGAAACTGGTATAGAAAGCTGTTATATTTGCACATACTCACACATACACATTTTTAATATATATAAAAATAGGCATAAATGGAATTAATGGATCTGAGTGTTCCTGTACTGTTCCTGTGCTTTTGCTTCTCCACACCACTGCCTAAACTACTGTGCAGCTCTCAAACACTGGAAGCTCGAAGTCGTTCATTCAGATAAAGCCATTTAAATACATCGAAAAATGTAAATTTTAGCTGCCTGTTCCCATATAAATTTGTTGACCCTGCCATGGAGCCGTTCCTTCCCGTAGGGGATGCTCGCCATCACGTGCTGTCCGATGGTCAGACTTTCAGGCTACAGCATCTCTGGTGGTGTTAAAGCATGATGTGATCCTTGGTACTCGGATAAGTAAGGACCGGTTTAATATGTAATTAATGATACAAGGAAGAAAAAAATAGTAAGATGTGGTTATGAAAAGCTGCCTGGGCTGAGATTCCCAGCTCGTCCCTCCTCTGGCCTTTGTTGTGAGCTGCTATGATCTGGTGATAGACAAACCAAAAAATCACAACAAAAAGGCTTTCCTGCCTAGTTAGAGATTTGTGGAAAGAAATGAAACACCTAAACCCTTTAGAGAGTCCTAGGAGAGAGAAATCTTATCTTTAGATGTCTAATTGCATTTAAAAATCTGCCTGGAAGGGACCTTCCTACCCCTTGACCATGTCAGAAATAGTTATTATTTTTAATATTTAATATTTAATAGTTATTATTATTATAGTTATTATATGGTTTTGTTGTAAGAAAAGAACTTAAATTACCTTCCTGAAGAAGGGTCTTTCCCCAAGAGGGAATAGTTTCTGCCAGGATAGTGTATTGGTGTATTTAAAAAAACCCCAACAAGACAAAAACAGTGAAAAATAAAAAAAGGCAAACCAGCAGCCCACCCCACACTTGAATTTTGGTAAATCCTAACTTATTTTATTTAATCATCCCTCATGTGATTTGTATATAAGACACTGGTTGAACTGCTTTCAAATAAGGATGAGCCTTGGCACTGGCCATAGTAAAAATTACAGATATAAGGAAAAGTTTGACAGCCAGCTAGCTCCAAGATTTCAGACTTTGGGAGCAAAGATCTGAGCTAAGGGACTGATAAAGCTTACTGAGCTGTCATAATATACTTAAAATCCTATACTTGACTTAGTACTGCATGACATTTCAATACAAGAAATTAGGACTTAAAAAATTAGTGTAGCCCATATTAAACAGATTTAAAACTGGTAAACTAATTGCAAAAAGTAATTGGGATGTTTTCAGCAGCGTCTCATAGGGATCTAGTCCTGGCCTAACATGTTTCCACGATATGAGTAATGATCTGGAAAAAAATCCCTTTCCTCTTAAAGCTTGCGGGTCACACAAGAATTAGAGGAGTGATAAATAAAGAAAGGGAATAGTCATTTATATAATAATCTAGAGTATTTTGGAAGAAAGAGCCTTGTTATCAGATAGAGCTTCAAAGCTGACTTTGCGCTCCATCCGAAAGCGCTGACAAACCCGCGGGGAAGGTGGTAGTGCTACAAACCCAAGACAAAATCAGGCTCTGAACCTTTCTTACAGAGCAAGAATTTGCCCGTCTCAGTTTTGTAGGGTGGCGAGAGGCTCTGGCCGGGGACAGCGGCATGGCCGCTGCCCTGGAGCGGCGGATGGGGGATGCTCGGGAACTCGCTGGTCCAGGTCCTCGGCATCTCCTCAGCTGGCTGAAGAGCCCGGGCGCCCTGGCAGCCTGCCGGGTGGGTTTTTACGCTTCAAGCTGGTTTGTGTTAAAGCCTTGTTTAAAACCCGCATGTTTGCAAAGGCTGGTTTGAATTTGTTTGAAAAATTCAGATCGGTTCTAGCTCTACCGGAGTCAAATACGAGATTGCGGGGCGGGAGGCAGTGCGGCTGGAATTAACACCTCCCCCGATTAATTAATGCCACATTGCAGGGTTGAGTGGGTAACTGGGGGATAGCACATCACCCCTGTGATCACTACCGAAAACCTGTTGAGCCCTGCGGTCTGCATTCGCGAGGCGGCGGTTGTGTTTGCAGAGAGCGAGCTGCTAACAGAGGATTCCTAAGACGTGATTAACAGTAAGAGAGCTCTTCTGCTAAAAGCATCGAGACTGGAGGAAACATAGTATATCTAAGAGCTAAGGGGTAAATCAGATCTATCCCCATGTTTAGGGCTTCCCTACATTATTTCTTCCCAAATGAAGGAGAAGAGGCAAGCCTGAACTCATGAAACTCCAGGAATGCATAGCTCAGTCGTCTGCATAAATCGTGTTGCCCAGCACAGAAAGCTGAACAGCCTGTAAGGGAGGATATAAAAGAAATGGTTAAAAAGGTAGAGCGACAAGAAAACCACATGAGTTTACTGAAAACATCAGTTTCTTGTGTGTAGGAAACTCTATCAAGAGAGTAAGGAGAGCGGGGCATTAAGTTGATAAAGCCAACACGACGTGTGTCTGCCATAGCTTTTGAAAAGCGTTCAAACTGTGACTTTGGAAATGCCAATTTACTGTTGGCTCTAAATAGTATGTATAAAGTTATCCACAAAGCCATAAGAGAAAAAGAAACTTCTAATGAACTGTGAAACCAGATGCTTTATGCTGGAGAAGCACATTCTGCAGTCTGCATAATATTATTTTGTTTTGGGGAATGCTGCAGCGTGCTAGGTAATTTCAATTACAGAGGCAGGCGTAGTTTGTACCCCAAAGAGTTTATGCTGGGAGGAATATTCCTATTCGTGGTTGGGGGCTGAGGTGGGTATACATTCAACAGAAACGGATTTATGAAAAATAAGTGTATTTTTCAGACTGGAGCAGCAGTTTCATTTAGAAACCACATAGTGGGTATTTTTGCACGCTAACTGTCGGCCCCCATCTACTAGAAAGGAACGGAGTCTGTACAGATGCTCCAAGGGGTTTGGGCACAAACAGGGTTCGGATGGATGAGAGCTGTAAGAACGTGTCTGGCTGGCCAGCCCACATAGCCTAAAAAACTCTCTGGGCTGGACTGACATCAGGGTCTCTTGTTTCCTAGAAATGTTCAGGACTAATAATATGCCTCCATGATCTGGCTGCGGTACTCATTATTACGAGAAGTTGAAGTAAAGCAATAGTGACAGCCAATGATGTAATGAGTTCTGTACATAAGCATGAAGTAAATTTTGCTCATGAGAAACATTTTGATCCTTAAAAATTTTGAGCAAAAAGAGGAGAATGTAAAAAAAATGTTTGTCTTTAGTATATATGATTAAAGGACCGTTGCCTCATAACTGAAATTTCTTGTGGGTTCTGGGAATTAGTTCTGACCCAATCACACATCTAAGATAGTGTAACAAATAAGGAAGTCCAGTTTTAGGCTGAATTTATTGATGAGCTGACAGAATAGTAAAAACCTGAAGTTGAGATACATCATGAATTATAAAAGGGGCTACATGTATTGAATAATCCACACAGAGTAGAAAAAGTGAGATACAGAAATATGTTCTGATTAATATGACAAAGGGAAATGGTGCAAAACAGATACGTGGCATTCCGTTTTGCCTTATGATTATGTATGATGTCATTATAAAACACTGGGATTTTTGTATTAGGTGATTAGAGACCAAATTATCAGCTTAACTTTTTCTAAACTTCATCTTAATCTATATAATTTTAAATACCGTGGCTAGTACGCTCCAACAAGCAGTTCCTGAAGCAAATGCTGCCATCGGGAGTAACAGTAGAAAGAGGAATTTAAAAAAAACAACAAACCCCAAACTGAGACATTCGTCTGATTTATACATCAGATTCTGATTTTTAAGAGTCGCTCCCGTGGCGTAACTTCTGTTGTAGACCATGTTACAAAAAATAGGAGAAATGCCGTGTCTCAATTTATTGCTTATGTTCCGATAGACTGGAGCATTTGCAGTAGCAAGCTAGTTTGAGGAAAATGAGGCAGGTACGAAGAAGGAGACTGATTATATGGTATATAGAAATAACGGAGGAAATCTAAATATAATGGGCTCTATAGACAAAAGCCAAATTTAAAAAAAATTATTATCATTTTTATATGGGTGGAAAAAACTAGGAAGGAAACAATGTTCAGCACTGACTGCAAGATGGAATGTGTTAGGCAAGCAGAAAAAAACCTGAAAGTGAGACAGGCTTTGAAAAGCCTAGAAAGGAAGGATGGAAAGCTTGATTTGAAGTAGTTCCAGCTGAAGGAGGTCTGTGTGGCTACGACTGCATCATTAAAGTGCCATTAATTGCGCTTGATGCCAACACTTTGGGTGGATCGGAGGAACGCAGACTGAGAATTCACACAGGCAAGAGGGACAAGGTTAAAGAAATGATGATAGGAGGTTTTGAAAGCTCCATGACTATTTTTGATTTTGCTGCAGCAGGAATATTTCCTTTCTTTGCTGTACTTGAGTACTGGGCACTTCTATTTCTGGAAATGCCCCAAGAACGTCATTCAAACTATTTCAAAACTCGGGAAAAATTTCTGGGTAGTTTTCAGTTTGCACTGCAGTTTCACTTGTCTCTTATTTCCAAGACTGGTTTAGCCGTCTCTGATGAAAAGCAATAGATCCTGTAGATAAATTCACGTGTAATCTTTATGGAAATGAATAGTTGTTTGTCCTTTGACCAAAACGGCTTCGTCTACATCATTGCATCTTCCTTTTAATCTTCAGTTTAAATTAGGTCAGGGGGAATGTTCCTTGGCAAGATTTTTTTTCTTCTTTTCCTTTTTTTTTCACCAGCATCTTGTGAAAAATCGGAGGAGGGAAACTCTACTCTTCAGCATTGAGGTGGTCTGATGCCAGTTTGATTTTTGTATTTTAGTGCTTTTAGCATGATGTCATTTACTCATTCCATTCGGGTTTTATCCAGTTTTTAATTTTTCTTTTGTATGTCACATTGAAAAATATTTATTTTAACGTGTGTGCCGTTCGCTAAATGAAATGTATATGTAAAGAGAAACCCCTAATTTGCTTTACTGAAAATACTTAGGAATTCTTAGATGCCTAAGGTTTCAGAAGACAATATGAAAACCAGGCATAGTGAATGTGTTTCATTTACAAGTTAAGTAAAAATACAAAAATATTGTCAGTTGAGTCACGGTAAAAACAAGGAATGCTTTAACAATAAAAGTAGAGAGGGAAGAGCATAGATATAGGAAATATAGCTGGGAGGCAGGATCAACTCCACCTAAATCATTCATGACAGATACTTGTCTTACTTGCTCTTTAAATCTTCAGTGATGGAGTTTCCACAATCTGTATAGGCTCTTTTTTGCTAACGTCTAATCAAAATCTCCTTCTCAGCAGTTCAAGCCTGTTACTAGTTATTCTGCTTGAAGTGGACACACTGAGCAGTTCCTTTGCAGCTACCAGCCATCTGTGTACAAACTTATCACTGCTTATTCTTCCCTTTAGGTTAAACCATCTCAGTTATTATCATTTTTTATACAGATCATGTTTTCCAGGCCAACCAGCCTTTTGTTTCTTATCTCAAGAGTTAAGGTGAGGGAGGAATTACTGGATGCACAATTGCATAAAAATGAGTAGTGCTTGAGCCAGGTAAATATTCAAGCCACAGACAATCAAATATAATAATTAGAAATGAGTGCAGATATTTGGGGTTTGTTTCTGTAGGTGTGTTTGTTTATTTTTACTAGCCTTTGCCCTGAATACATGTGGTCCAATATCATACCCCACTCTGTTCTTTGGTTATGTGGGACGAAGATGGACAGTTTTGAAATTAGGGACAGTCTTTTACCCTTAAACCTGTTGATTCTATCAACAAACTCAATGGTCAATCAGGTGGTATTTGAAACAGCTCTCTGAAAGCATTTTGAAACAACTATTTTTAATAGGAACTGGTTTTGCAGAAGGCAAAAGGGCCTTCACAGCAGAGCTGGAAGAGTAGGGTGCAGGGCACCTCTGTCTCTTGCTTTCCTCTCTCTTGTCCCTTTGTGTAGGAAACCATCGCTAGTGGCTGAGACCCACGTCCTAAAGGCTGTGGAGGACCATGATTTTTAGGATCTGAAAACTTTGTTTAAAAAAAGAAAGCAGAGAAGTTCATAGCAGAAAATTTGTTTTGCCCTTTCATATATATGACACAGACTACGAATTTAAAAAAAACCCCAACTTTCCAAATTTTTGCATGCTTAAGGAAAAATAATGGTTGAATATTATTTTACACATATTAATTTGTGAGGGAAAGAAAATTAATCTGTGAGGGAGAGAAAAAAAATGCCTCATGTACATTTCCAGTGCTAGAAAGAAAATAAAGTCCATTCATTTTTGCGTTTATAAAACACACACACACATACATTTAAGTTACCAGACAAGCACTTTGCTAGTGAGATGACCTTTGAGATATTTGCTAATTGATTGTGTTTAAAGCCGGGGTTTGTTTTGTTTTTCTTTTCAAAGTTCCCTGTTCTATTCACCATCTATTTTTGTTGCCATTATTTTTGTACTTAAATTTAGGTTTTGCTATTTTTATTGAATCTAACAGTTGCATGGCTGCCTCTTGTACCAAAAGAGTGGGCTTCTAACACTGGTAGTGTCCCATTTTGGAAAATCCTGAGCAATTAGCAGCATTGCATTTACCAAAAGTGCATGTTAGAAATGGGAAAGTTATTTTATTTGATTTTGCAAACTTTAGCTTTCTGTCTCAAGAAATGTGCTCCTTGAGTAAGGAAACCCAGCTGCTGGGGCACAAAGGCCCTGCAGCACGCTCCCAGGCTGGCAGGGAGCAGAGTTTGACTTCGCAACCGTGGGCAAATTCATCTCCTGATGCAAGAGGATGGTCTCCCCGCTCCACAGTCAACACAGCTTAAAACTGCATCCTCAAAAATCTGTTTACTCATCACTTTAGTCTTCCTTGAGCATGCCTAAGTAAAAAATAGATTATCCCCCAGGATAGGATTTGCCTTATCTGACTTCTGGTGTTTGCAACGCAGACTTCTACAGCCGAGCTAATCACCCAACTGCCCTCTGAGTCAGGGAAAGAAATGGGCACTCCCCGAGCACGCTTCCCATCAGCTTTTGCTGAGATTTCCTTTTGTACTCCCAGCTACGGTTACGAAATGAGGAGATAAGTCTGGGGTTTTGCTTACTTGTTTTAAAGCAGATTTGCAGACAGGTGCTGACCTGGTCTGGTTCATCTGACTTGATCAATGTATGAACTTGAATGTTGTTGTTGAACGTATAAGCAGAACAAAACTTTGGAGCAACATTGTCTTGATCCAGGGGTCAACGGCTGCATGTCGGACTTTTCCCACAAAAACCCCAAGTGCAATATTCCATTTCCCATGTCCTTGCACGTGACAGGCAGCTCTTAACCACAAATGTTGCTGGAATGTGTCAATAAGCAAAGTTTAACAAAGTTCCTATTGTAGATATAATTTCTGATAGGGTGCAAAAAGGGCTTTGCCTTAGGAAGAGCAACAACAAACTCAGGCTGAAGCTAAAGGAACTACCCTCTTGCAGTGCAAAAACGTTTTGGACGTAACGTGGTCCTCTGTTCTGCTCTTCAGGACACTGTTGCAGGTAGCGAACAGGATGAATCCCTTTGCCACTGCGGGCACATCGCCCTCTCAGTTCAGTGCCATCACCTTCAGGAGAGTTGGGTTTATTAGTTTATTCCCAGTTAAGAAAAAGTTTTGTTATTGCGGTTAAAATGCAATTACTTCAGTCGGGTGGTAAAAACGGAGCAAGACTGTTACAGGCAAAAATGCCGACGTAGCGCTTGTCAAAGTGTCAGTGACCCTCAAAGGTTTGTCCGTTTATCGTAAATGACTTTGTTAATACAAATCATCACCAACACTTAGACCTGCGTTTGCTTTAATGCTTTATTCAAAACTGTAGCACAACAATAGTGACAATAGGATATAAATACTTTATAAGACATCTATTGTCATCTATTTATCATTTATAACACGCAGCAAAAGCATTATAAAACATTTATTATGCATTTGTAGGTAGCGTTTTGTCACTAGTGCCATGAGTGTGCATCTCCGCCTGGCTGGCAGAGGGACTGGAGGAAGAGGGAGAAGACGGAGAACCCAACCGCGACAGTGCGGCATCCCGGTGCCGCGCCGCGGAGGGGCGAAGGAGAGGCAGGGGGGGAGCCGGCTCCATCGTCAAACACGATGTAGACGGGAGGAAAGGTCTGTGCAAGGGACGAGATAAAAGATGGAAGAGTGGGTTTTTAGCATGACGCACACGTTCGTTTTGAGCGCCGTCGTAGAGCGATCCTGCTCCGAGCAGGATGCTGGCGCAGCGTTCCTGCTTGCACAGCGGCCGCCGGGCTTTGCTCCGGCTGTGTGTAGGGCACTGCTGTCGCAGAAATGCACCCGGGGAGCTTTGGGAAGCAAAATTCAGGTGCTGTTTGGTCAGGAGAGACAAATAACATTTGACTGCTTTTTCTTATTTGCATTGCAGCTGTTTCTTATTCCCCATGTGAGACACGGTACCAAAGCACTCCTCCAGAGGAAAAATCCCTACTATTATAATTTTTTCATTACAGCTTAAACATTTTCAGTTTTAAAAGAAAGAAAGAAAGAAAGAAAAAAGATAATTTGCTTGATCTGATTTCTGATGCATTTTGTTCAGTGTTATGTAGTCACATTTTTCTGTAGGAAATTTGATACATTACTTTAAGTTAACTACATACAAGAGAATACTAAATAAATTCACTTTATGTGCTTCCCTAATTAGTTTTCAGTCATGTAATTCTCTTCAATATAGAGTTGAGAAATCCCCAAGTCTACCTTGATGTAGTTAGTGTCACATACACTGATCATGTGAAATTGAATTTGAATTTACTACTAATATTTAAACACGAAAGCTGACTTGAACCATATTTCCCCCTTGGATATAGATGTCACTGCTCTCTGTAATGAGTAGCATTATGTTGAATACTTAAGCCAAGAACAACCAAGTTACAGGAACAGGACATTAATCTTCGAGAACTGTTGAATTTCATGCTTTAGACAATACAGTGTCTTAGCATTACCGCTTACACTTTAATTACTCGAGACAACTATTTTGCAGTATGTATTGCTTGAGTATATTTTGTAAAGATGGAGTGGGAATATAGATATCAGCAGGATCTCTTGGATAACTGGGTAGACTGAGTGCACAGAACTACATTATTTGTTGTCTGTAACCTTTAGCTGTTGAATGCACATAGTCTAACAGGTTTCCGTACGGATCTCCCTGGCTTTGCCCCCGGATCCGAGGGTGTCCGTGGGGTGTGAGCACGTGTGCCAGACCCACGTTTGGGGGGAGAGGGAGATGCCGAGAGCTCGCTCCCTGCAGGGTTTGGTGCCGTTCTGCTCCTGCGTCTCGCTTGCAACTCTTCTGCTTGACTTAAATAATCGCACGCTTTAAAATCTAAAGCTCGGTGTCACTTCAGGGTCTCTCCCCTACCTGTGGGGACACTGAGGCTTTAGGGGGTCCGTCGGGAACCATTTGCAAAGACCCTGATTAAATCAAACTTCTTCTGGAGTTTCTTTCTGCAGCTCTGGGGT
Organism: Elanus axillaris; assembly: GCA_026212715.1. Lineage (NCBI taxonomy): Eukaryota > Metazoa > Chordata > Aves > Accipitriformes > Accipitridae > Elanus > Elanus axillaris. Next base: position 50,274,793 of record JANZLQ010000001.1, on the reverse strand, counting down.
GCTATAGCTGGAGAGGTGGGATGGGTACTGCTGGACTTACCACTTGTGGCCCAATTTACATTGCTGCTTGATTAATTCCTTACCTGAGTGGATATAAATACGTGGATGGACTTTCCTGTTTTGGTTTTTTTTTTCTGTAAGGTGTCTTTAGAAAAAGAAAGCATGCATTTATGCTTATAAAATATGCAAGGTATTGCACTGCATGTGTAGGATATTTTGGTCTTTTGGGGAAATATGTAGGTGAACATGTTTCTTTTTCCCATATGTGGCTGTGAAACTGATGTTTCTCTTCTCTAAATCTCCAGCAACAGGCTGGTGCTGGGTGCATTATCTCCTTGCTTAGGAACTACTCTTATAGAACCACAAAATCGACTTTTGTGTGGTTTATCGGCCATTTTGCTGTCCTTTCTACAAACCCATCCAGATCCAGATCCCTTTTCTTTTCTTTTCTTTTCTTTTCTTTTCTTTTCTTTTCTTTTCTTTTCTTTTCTTTTCTTTTCTTTTCTTTT
>JANZLQ010000001.1:50228487-50273110 GCA_026212715.1 Elanus axillaris | reverse complement strand
CTCCCTGACTACCGGGGCTTGGATTTCGGGGACTTACACTCCACGTGCTGAGTATGGTCTAGATATGTCCAGATGCCTTTCTCCCTTACCGTAGTGAAAACGCGGAGTAATGACCTGCAGAGGAGCTATACTGGTTGCACTAAACCTCAAAGAAACAGGCTTACGGCCCACAGGCTCTATCTATAATTTTGATCGTTCATATAGCCCAGGAGGAGTGCTGCTCGGAGGTCAGGAAACATTTTAGAGCTAGATGCACTGAAATACCCACTCGCTGCTGCTCTCAGCTCCTGCGGCAGTCTTCTGCTTCCAAATCATCAGATGCCGCTGCCCTAAGCTGCTCAGGTTTGCAGAAGGAAGGTCCTGCCCGCATCATCCAATTTCTTAGATTTGCTTAAATCATGCCTAATTTATTTGCTTTCCCAACGTGTGGATTAAGGACTTTTACAACTGCGGTCGTCAGGCAGTAGTGGGAAGTGCTGACGAAAACAGCCGTGTGCCGTCGCTCCTCTCGGTCCTTGTCGTGCAACTGTCCAGCATCAGTCGAGTCGTTGCACTGACATGGCTTGTGACTATGGAAGGGGGATGCTGGACCCTGATGCAGAGCATCCTCCAGACAGCTCTTCCCTCCGCGGGCTTGTGCCTTTGCTCTCCGCCAAAGGTCTCGGTAGCATTTTCCTCTCCAGTCTGGGCATTACAAGAAATGGTGACACTCTTACAGCTCTACAGTCTTTGCTGTTTCTCAGGTGGTCAGAGGGTCACCTCTGTGCCGTGTTGCGGGATGTGTGCCAAAGTTGGAAATCAAGAAAAAAATTTTTAAACATCCCCCAAGAGGGCTGCATGGCCCCGTGCTTGAACAGGAGACCCCACGGACCCAATAAACATTTTAATTTTAGCTCCAAAGCTCTATGCGGCATGTTGGAGGGCTTTATGTGCATTTACCGTGGCTGCTCACTTTACCCTCGTCTCGAGCTTACCGCCTCTTTCCAAGAAAAACACCAAGTTGAAAGGTAGTTTTGAGGGAAAACCAGTTGTCAGATTGGGCCAGGGATCTAAATTTCAGCACATCGGGTCAAATGCTGACTTTGGCGACGCTGGTTCGACTAAAACAGAACATGACACCACAGGATGTTATTTTCGCTCGTGAAAGCTGTCATCTCACCATCTCATTTTTGGCTAAACTAAGTGGAGCTTTAAGCAATACTCTTTATTTTTTAACAAACTCTACATTTACATTTATTTTGGTTTTTTTTCTGCCCCTTTTTTTTTTTTAATGAATTCCTTGGAGTCTATTTTCCAGCCTACCAAGAAACATTTAAATGACTGAATCTCAAAGGTTTGAGTACTTCTACAAACAACAGGCACAGGGAGGAAAATTAATGGTTTTCTGTTAATGACTCATATTAGTCCTCTTTGGTGGTCCAAAGCAATGGATTTTTTTTTTTTTTTCCTTCCCCCCCCACCCCATTTCTTCCATATGCCTGTCATGGGGCTGCTTTTCTGATTGCTAGTTTTGTTGTTAAAAATGTCACTCTCTTTATTCGCCCTCCTCCCCATAGAATCTTTAAAACTAAACGCAGGAAAAGTGGAATATACCTGTCATTTAGACCAGCTAGAACAAAGGTTGATAGAAAATACATTCCTAGTTTGAAGAGGCTTCCCTGCTGATTTTGTTTATCAGAAAATGGCAAGTTTTGTTCCTAATGGACTGAAATTTAAATAAAATCTGACTCTGGAAATAAAAGCAGCCATTATGACAAAATAAAATTATATATTTTATAGGAGAAATTGAATTAAAATGCTAGTTTCCTTTTGTTAAATTCTTTTACATAAGGAAATGAATAAACGAGAGAGAGTGAAATAGAATGAGATAGAAAGCTGATTGTTGAAGTAAGCTTTTTAAAAATCAATAATCTCTTGTAATTTATATTTTTGAAAAAACTTTGAACAGACTTCCATACAATATCTTGAATTATAGCTACATTTCTATGTTTCCTTTCATTAGAAGTTGAACTAGGGGTTAAATAGTGTTTTACCCCTGAGATCTCAGGTTCTTATCAGGCTGTGGCTTTCGACTACAACCTTCTACGAAAGAAAAACGTCTCCAGAACCTGAGTTAATTGAACAATTTTATTTATTAACATTTAATATTTTATTTTATTTTTTTAAAATCAGATTATTTTGCCTGCCAGAATGGGAACTTAACTATCAGGGGAGGTGGTGGAGCCATGTCAGAGCTAGGGAAGGTGATGGTTTTGAGCAATCCACCCATTTGAGACTCTTCTTCCAGGGAGGCAGTTCACTTGGATTCAAGCGGTTCAGGATTCAGGTCCCAAACCCCTAATGATTACAACTCAAATCAACCTATATGCTCACAAGGTAACTCAGTATGTTGCTATATGCACCCACAGCCATTTTGTCAACCTTACCTTAGTGCGGCTTACCTTGGAGATGTCCTTGCAAATCCTTGCAGGCAAAGGGATTGTCCAGATTTTGAACACTGGCACAAGTTTCCCTAAAAATAAATGGCTGTGGTTTGAATAGGCAAATAAAGAAGCTTGCAAACCCCGAACTATTAATTAAAGGGAAGATCAGAGTTGTACGACGCTGTTGTAATAAATTTGAAAGTCCATTCAAAGGCAAGTCACGACTGCTTTTTGGGTCCAGTTTGCAGATTTCCTACCAGAAGCAGGAGGCGTTCCTGGACCAGAGGGAAAGAGGTCATGAGCAGCAGCGAGGCTTTGTTCCTCTCCTGGACGTCCCTCCTGACCCGTAGGTAAGAGTGCATGGGAAATAAAATCCTGAGGTATTGCAAATCCTAATTCAGATTAAAAAAAAAAAAAAAAAAAAGGTCACAAAACATAGATTCTTGAATTTTCCTCTGTCCCCCCCAAATTATGACTCTTTCCCAAGTGTAGTGTTTCCCAGTGGGCTGGAGGATGGAGCAGGTCTGAGAGCACCGAAATGTGAATCCCCACACAGCTTCTTGGTACGACAGGGAGAACCACCCATTTCCATTGAGCCTTGGTTTTCGTATCTGTAAAATGGCAGCAAGGCAGCCTGGCTGTGACGAGAATGGCATCGTTAATCCCCACAGAAATCTCTGCCACCCCTGAGTGTCAGCAAGGTTATAATTATTGTCTTCTTTAAACAGTGGCTGGGGAGATCTGTTAGCAGATGTTTTAAAAGTGCTTTGAAGATGAAAATATCTAAATATTCTTATTACTATTATTATTATGGCTGTCCACGGTGATTACTGTGATTATGCAGCACCTTTCTGACATGTCCCTAACAATAAAATGTCTTGATATCTTGTGGGCTGTGAAGAGTTGAAAGCAATTCCTCTGCCCTACAGGAACATACAGATGGGACCTGATTTGGGGCAAATCGAGCCATGGTACAGAGGCTGGTGGTGTTTCCGCAGCAGTGCTTGGGAGGATAGAAATCCCTGGGCTTTTTTCCCCATTGATTTGCCATCCACTGTGTCTGTGGGATGCCAGGGCTGAGCTCCTGCTGTGGCACAGCAAGACCTTGGGCTGGGATCGCTCACACCATCGCACTGGTGGCTGTCTGAGCCTTCCTCCAGAGATGCAGAAATATGGAGTAAATCAAGAAAAGTGCTAAAACCACACTGATTCCTGTAGTGAGGTGTAATGCAATAACATCATACAGGAATCTGCCCTTTTTTTTTTTTCTTCTTCAGCTGACTGAGGTTGTGGTTTAACAACTGCTTTAGCTGTTTCATTTCCAAATGAAGTCTAAGCCAAAATTTAAGGCCATGAAGCTAAATTTAGGATCCCAGGTCTATGTTTAGGTATCCAAACTGAAGTGGTGTGATACCCCTGCGCCGGCACCCTGAAGGGCTGCACACAGCAGCCACCAAAATGAGCAGGTGTGCGAGCACGCTGCACCCTTCCAGCTCACGTCTCGCTTACATTCAGAATATAGGGTTTCAAGCCTAATTTTAGCAGATTGAGTTGGACCGTTTTGACTGTTTCTTGCTAATGGTTGATGTGGGAAAAGCCTGTTCTCAGAGAAATGAAATTCAGTTTCATTTGCTCAAGGATTTGTCTGCAAGAGACGGATGTGTGACATAGGGCTTACCTGTTGTTCTATTCATGGGTTATTGCCTGGGTGTAGTATTTCAGAGCTCCCGGTAATAATGGTGAGGCAGAGGAGGACCAACAGATAATACAGCTGCTTTTATGCTCTGTCAGATGCTGGAAAATGCTCCTTTTCCAAGTGGCAGAAGGTACTGCCTTGGCTGCTCCTTCTCCATCCCAGGTAGAACAGGGCAAGCTCTGCTGCGAAGACCAAAGGGCAGTGGGGTGGTGCAGAAGGTGCTTTCCTAACCGGGACCATTTTGCTCTGGACACCAGTGGGAGCAAGACAAGAGAACAGGAGAGCTGTGTACCTAGAGCTGGGGACAGGGAGACATCCAGTTATGGCACCTCGTGTTTTGTTTGTGGGGGGTATTGATTTAGCTACACGGACCACACGAGAGCCAAAGGATCCTGGTTTGGAGAGCTGTGCATTTTCACCAGATGTATAGGATCCAGGTTGGGGCAATTCCGAAGGATAACTGTCGGAAGGCAGCGTTTACAAGGACAAGCCAGCTTCCACTGGCGTTGCTCGGTGTTGAGGATGCTGCTTGTGCATGGGTGGGACTATCCCCGCAGAAAGCAGCGGGCTTGCTGGAGGACGGGAAGGTCCTTGTCTGCTGTGCCTGAGCACCAGGAGTTGCACGCTTCCCTTTGAAGCTCTAAATCTTTTGAAACACTTCAAATACATGCTCTGGTCTCTCCCGCGTCCAACGGCAATCAAAGCTGGATGAGTTGTTTACGTGCTCCTTTTTGGAAAGGTTCATTCCCCCTTGAAGATGAAACAACCCCGAAAAGCTTATGGCTGCCACGTGAGCAAGTCATGAGAGTGTGTTTGTGTGTGCACGCTGTGTTCATCAAACGCATCTGTGTGGTGATCAGAAGACATGAAACTCCCTGCATATTTGTGGGCAAAGTCCAAGTACAGACAAGGGCCCTGACGGTGTTTTCAGAAAACAGATTGCTCATGATAATCCTACTAATTCATCTGCAGATTTTCCTCTTTCCAAACAAACCTGCACCAACTGAAATCACTTGTAACACAGAGACTTAATACGCTGGCTGTATTTTAACTCTCTCATTGAGCAGGGTTCAGTTTCTTCTCTCCCATTTGGCTTCTTTTTTACTATTATTTTATATTTGATTACATCCTATTGTATCTGATACTTACCAGAATTAAGCTCTCCTCGCCGTAATGAAACCTCAGTAAGCCTGGAGTGCTTTGGCAAAAGTAACCTCAAGCTTGTTTGTCAAGAGGGTTTTGCCAAGCCCACACAGCTCTAATTACATCTTTTCACTGGCCTGTTTTAAACTGTCCCCTCTTTCCAAAGTCTTTTGTGTGTTCTGCAGAACTACATTGTTATAATGAATATGTTTAGAATAAGTTTCATTGGATTTGGTAGCCAAGCAATTGTACGTTTTTATTAGAGGTACTGTAGACTTCCAGTGGAGATAATATTTATACAGTGGTCCAGAATTGTTTGCATTTAGAAGAATAAATAAAATGAATAATATCCAAACAAGATAATTAAAATGTCAGTTACAAAGTACCTTTAATTTGCTTTGGCTTTTGATTTGCATATTCCTTCCTTTACTTTGAAGACAAAGAGAAATACACTTGATAGCAAATCTCCAGCTCTCTAATATATCATGCAGTAGCCAAGTACCTCCCTTTTGGACTGTATTTACGGCAAGATTGCAGAAGTGCACCCACATTTGCATCATTGGCCAACGTTTTTTCAGTACGCAAGGATTTTTTTGTCTGGCTTTATCAGATGCTAACTTCCATTTTTGTTAAATCAGAGCGTTGTGGATGATCAGAAAAAACCCAGCCCAAACCAAAATTGAATAAACACACAAACTCTTGAAGTTGTCTGTAGTGCTTGCTAAAAGCTGTGATGGACAGATAGTTGTGGAAAAAAAAGTTTTCTGAAGTGTCTTCCTGTAGGCACCCATATTTCATTAAAAAAACAAGCCAACAAAACACCCCCCCCCCCGTTATTATATATATAAGATGCTTAAAAGTGTATCACACACGCAGATAGTTAGGTAGATAGAAGGATGTAAATATGTATGTGTATATATATACATAGAAAGTGGGGGAGAAAGCGAGAGAGTAGATCTGTTAATCACAGACATTTCAGGCCTCTTGACTTAGCTGTGGAATATTTCCTGAAGAAGTGGACTTTGAGAAACTACGGCACAGTTTAAAGAACTTGTTTGGAGCTTAATTGCAGCAATAAGATGACAGAAGTACATAAGTTACAATCAAAACTTTGCAAATCTGTTGCGCATTACATACCTAGAGTTTTCTGTTTACTACATATTCAGCACTTTAAAAAATGTGTAAGCTTGCAATACCTGGGAGTACGTTTGTGTTTTGGACTAGCAAATTCTTACTTGTGTTTCATGACCATTTTTAAACAGGTTGGACATTCCTTATCCCTGGTTTTGGGGGTTAAACTATTTTTTTGTAACTATTACTGTGCCTATGCCATGCGTTAGTTGTCCTTATTACTTATTGCTCTCCATTTTGATCTCGTGTATGGGTACTTTGCGAAATCTGTTGGGATTACTCAAGATGAAAGGGTTGCTATGCAAATATGAAATCTTACTCCCTAGTATTTCTCACTAGTTGCAAAGCACAGATTTTAAACGAACAATTGCCTGGCATCCTAAATATATAGGGATGCTGGCAAACGCAGTCTCTATGTCTCTGAGAAAAGTGAAAAGAACAAGTTAAGCTTTTTATTTTTATAATAGTTATTTCTATTCTCAATTTTTCTGGTGTGCTTTGTTAAGTAGATCTTTATTTCCAGAGACTGAAATGTACTCCTCTTTCTTTTTCCTTGAAAATTAAAAGCTTCTACCTTAAAGAAGTGAATGATACATTATCTGCTATCTCTAAATTGAACCCATTTGGAGCTATTTGCATCCTGTAGAAACCTACAGCTGAGTGCTGTGCTCAGAGGTGTAATGACTGGTTGTCACAACACGCTGGAGGTGGCCCCATAACAAAATGATCCCCTGTCAATCCCCTTGCAGGAAATGCATTGGCAACCTGTAATTCGGCCTCAGTATTAACATCCTGCCTGGGTTTTGTTAAATAGCACTTTCTAGGAAGTAGATCTGCTGAACTTGTGCTTAATAATGTTTTAAGGGGAATATTTGATGGAAGTTTTAGAAAGCATCGCATGGGGTTAACAGTGATTTGTCATTTGTTTCTAATTAAAGGACTTAATCTCTTATCACTAGAACAGCCTATTTTTTTAATACTAAAGGCACAGATGTGAATGGAAACATATTAATGAGATGTCATACTACACAGTCATTTAGTGTTTTGTTTAACTTAAACATAGCAGAAAATGTGCATCTAAGTAGACACATGTAATGACATTGAGATAGAATTATAATTTCCTACATTTGCATAACCTTTAGCAGCATCCACTTTAGATCCACCTTGCCGTGGTTATTCTATATTGAAAATTGATGTTTGTTACCGTAGTAAAAGGCTTTAAAATCACACAATGACATTGTCTTCCTGTCAAATGTCCTGTTTTCCTTAAACCAATGTACATCTGTTTGACTTTGTTGGTTCTTCTTAAGAGAGAGAAACAAAATCTGTCCAGTCTGACAGTCATGGTTATTGTTCTTACAAAATGATGAAAAGCAAAAGCTAACCTCATCAGCAGGTACCACACCAGCTATTGTCAGGTACATAACAGCCACTTTACTGCTGAAATGTTTAAAAACGAGGAAGAAGTGCGGGAAAGGCTAACATGAGTTAGTATAATGCTTAAGGCCCAAAGAGACCATTTTGGTCACGTGCTTTGGCACAGACCGTCATGCTTCACTTTGTAATATCTCCATCAAGCCCAGATAACCTGTGGATGACCTAGAGGGGGCCATCATTTCCAAAAAGTCACTTTCTCATTGTCACAAAACAAGTCGGGGTTAGAGCAAGGATGAATGACTCATTTAACATTTTCAAATTCGCTAAGGAGGGAATTTTAAGCCTAAATATTCAGTATGCATATTATTGGGAAAATCTGAAAAGAAATTAAAGGTTTCAATGAGATTAGGTGTAGCACAGTTCCCAAATAAATATAATCAGTGAAGAATTCACCAAAGTTATACTTTACGCTTTTTTTCACTCCAAGAGGTGTGTTAAACTGCTACTGCCACCAGGTTGGTGACTCCAGCTCTTCCACCACGTTCTTGGTGGAGGTGGAGGACCTCCTGCAGCGGGTGGCTGAGCTGCAGGAGGCGGTGAGAAGGCTGCGTAACATCAGGCAGGCTGAGAAGGAGTTAGACAGCTGGTTCCAAGCGCAGTCTGCAGTGGACCCACAGCCAAACAGCCAAAACCTCCACCACCGGCGCACATAGAAGGGAGGGAGGCCAACAGTGCAGAAGAATGGAAGCTTGCAACATCAAGGACCTGCAGGAGGACGAGACTTCCCCCGAAGCCTGAGGTGCCCTTGCAGAACTGCCTCGCCGCTCTGCAGACTGAAGAGGAAAGACCCATCCCATCAGGAGAGACGCTGGAGCCGAGTAAGGCAGCACCATCTGTTCCCCGTGTAAACAACCAGCACGACTAAGAAAAGGCGATGGGTGATAGTACCAGGCGACTTTCTTCTGAGAAGTACAGAGGCACCCATCTGCTGACCTAACACACTCTAGAGGTGTGCTGCGCACCTAGGACTTATATCAGGGATGTCACCGAGAGACTGCCAAGCCTCGTACAGCCCACCGATTATTATCCGCTGCTGTTGTTTCATGTGGGCCTCGGTAATACAGCTGGGAGCAGTCTGAGGAGTATCAAGGATTACAGAGCCCTGAGAGCGGTGGAAGAGCATCTTCAGTCATAGGCTTGCCAAGCTGGTGAAGAGTTGCTGGGCAAGGGGAACCTTAATCCATCCCACTCCTGCCAGTTTGATGCCAGTGCCAGCAACGGATGCCCAGGAGCCTGGAGAGGGATCACAGATCAGCAGGAGAGCACCTGAAGAGCAGCACAGAGGAACTCCAGCCACGCCGCCCAAGATGCAAAAGGCAAAGGCAGGGACTGGGAGAACGAAGAGCTGCCCACTGTAGGAGAAGGTCAAGTTTGAAACCATCTAAGGAACCTCAAGGTGCACAAGTCCATTGGACCTGATGAGATGCATCTGTGGATTCTGAGGGAACTGGCAGATGAAGTGTCTAAATCACTATACGTCATATTGGAGAAGTCGTGGCAGCCTGGGGAAGTTCCCATTGACTGGAAAAGGGGAAACATAAAGCCCATTTTTAAAAAGGGAAAAAAGGAAGACCTGGGGAGCTACAAGCCAGTCAGTCTCACCTCTGTGCCTGGCAAGATCATGGAGCAGATCCTCCTGGAAACTATGCTAAGGCACATGGAAAATAAAGAGGTGGTTGGTAACAGCCAACATGGCTTCACTAAGGGCAAATTGTGCCTGCCAACATTGGTGGCCTTCTGTGACGGGGTTAGGGTGTTGATGGATAATGGAAGAGCAACAGATGTCACCTACCTGGACTTCTGCAAAGCATTTTACACTGTCCTGCATGACATCTTTCTAAATCGGAGAGACATGGATTTAATGGATGGAGCACTCAGTGGATAAGGAACTGGCTGCATGGTCGCACACGGAGAGTTGTGGCCAACAGCTCAGTGCCCAAGTGGAGACCAGTGACGAGTGGTGCTCCTCAGGAGTCGGTATTGGGACCAGCGCTCTTTAGCATCTTTGTCAGCTACATGGACAGTGGGATTGAGTGCACACGCAGCAAGTTTGATGATGATACCAAGCTGTGTGGTGAGGTCGACATGCTGGAGGGAAGGGATGCCATCCAAAGGGACCTTGACAGGCTTGAGAAGTGGGCCCGTGTGAACCTCATGAAGTACAGCAAGTCCAAGTGCAAGGTCCTGCACATGGGTCAGGGCAATCCCAAGCACAAATACAGGCTGGGCAGAGAATGCACGGAGAGCAGCCCTGAGGAGAAGGACTTGGGGGTGTTGGTTGACAAGAAGCTCAACAGGACCCGGCAATATGTGCTTGCAGCCCAGAAAGCCAACCGTATCCTGGGCTGCATCCAAAGAAGCGTGACCAGCAGGTCGAGGGAGGGGATTCTCCCTCTCTGCTCTGGTGAGACCCAACCTGCAGTACCGTGTTCAGCTCTGAGGCCCCAACCTAAGAAGGGCATGGACCTGCTGGAGCAGGTCCAGAGGAGGGACACGAAGATGATCAGGGGGCTGGAGCACTTCTCCCATGAAGGCAGGCTGAGAGAGTTGGGGTTGTTCAGCCTGGAGAAGAGAAGGCTCCGGGGAGACCTTACAGCAGCCATCCAGTACCTAAAGGGGCCGACAGGAAAGCCGGAGAAGGACTTTTTGCAAGGGCAGGTAGGGAGAGGACGAGGGGCGATGGCTTTGAACTGAAAGAGAGCAGATTTAGATTAGAAGGAAGAAGTTCTTCACTGTGAGGGTGGTGAGGCCCTGGCACAGTCTGCCCAGAGAGGTTGTAGATGCCCCATCCCTGGATATCTTCAAGGCCAGGTTGGATGGGGCTTTGAGCGAGCTGGCCTAGTGGAAGGTGTCCCTGGCCAGGGCAGGGGGGTTGGAACTAGATCAACTTTAAGGTCCCTTCCAACCCAAACCATCCTAGGATTCGATGATGCTATGAGAAGTGCCATTGCTAACACAGGGACCAGCACTAGATAATGTCTTTGTGAAATGTACCAGTCCAATTTTATTTACTAGGGAAACTTTGTCTACTTTTTTGACTAAAAGATTGGGAGTTAAGGCACCTGGGCTTTATTTGTCTGGCTGTCTTGTAGTACAAATTGAGGCAAATTGCTTAGAGCCAAATTGTGGCCCCACTGCAGTGGGTGTCAACATTTCCTTGAACTAAATCAGAATTTCTGCTTTCATTCTGTGTGCCAGACTCTAAGCTAACTTATGCAGGTATCATAATGTGACTTCAAGATTGGTGCCTCTCTGTGTTATTGTGGATGACTGAAGAAGGATAAGAGTGATCGTTACCCCGCCTGCCTTAATAGCTATAGTAAAAAAGTCTAGCATTGCCGTCAGCTATCATGACAATTACTCTGAGAAAGCATGCTCTTTACTTTTTACTGGCCTTTTCATATAGTTAGCAGTAACCAGAAGAAAAGAAAATCTGCTCCAGTTTTCACTTAAATAATGTATAGTTATCTCACATTCAGAAAAGACTAGATGACGGTTCCCGTGCTGGAGGCAACGTCAGGTGGAGCAGTATTGGGTGCAGATAGTCTTTTTTCCCTCAAATGCTTTCCTTTCCCATCCTGAAACGATCATGGCAGGCTGCTCTGCTTTTCTTTCCCCGGTGCCAGGATTGCAGCTTCCAAGTCAATTTTAATCCTTTTCTCTTTCCTACATATTCATTTTCCAGCTTAGTCTTCTCACAGCTCCCTCTGTATCTCCGCTTTCTCCACCATGCCTGTCATGGCCGTTAACTCCCTTGATTACTGTAATCTTTTCCCCTTAAGCTTTTCATTCCCTTTCTTTATTCTTCCCAGAGTGCAGCTACCAAAATACCTTACTCTCCATCCCTGCTAGCATGTAGCTTCTCTTTCCTTCCTTGTACTCACTCTCGATTCCCATTACAACCCAGGAGTCAACCCAGGGCTGTCCATAATCCTTGTTTCAACTACATTTCAGTAATTTCTTTTTAATTCCTCTCTTTATCTACTTATTTTTTTCTCAACACATTCTTTTTTTTTTTTTTAAATGTCTCATATCCCTTCATTTTTCACTCGCTGAGCTTTTTCCGTTGCTTTGAACTCCTTCAGAAACACGTCTTCCTGAAAGCCTTTCTACCGAGATCTCCCTAATAATGAACTTTTACCCTTCTTGGTAGCCTCTTTCAACTCCCATCTGCACCCCTCTTGTATCGTCTCTTCACTGGCTCAGCCTGTGATTACTCAGCTGCGCCTTTGTGGCAGCCTGTGGTCTTGGGTAGAGATATTCCGCTTGTGTGCAGAAGAGGTGGTTAGTTTGAGTGAGTGTTGGGATGATATTGCTTCAAGGTCGGAATGCTATCAGGAATGCTATTTGAGGAGTGGCTGTAAAATCAAGGAAGAAATAGGGAGTAGTAGTAGTAGTAGTAGTAGTAGTAGTAGTAGTAGTAGTAGTAGTGGAACTCTGAAATACCATAGCTTGACCAATTATCTTCGTTAGGTATTGGGGCAAAACAGAAAGATTTTGATCAACAAAACAGGTCCCTGAGAAACCAAGAGTTGAGCAATATTTTTACTGTCTCTACTTCTAGTGTGTCTTGCTGTCTTTAGCTTAATCTACTTCATTGCCAATGCTTCTAAAAGGAAAGCCTTCAGGACAAATGGCTAGAAGTAACAGTTTCCTAAAAAAAATGCTTATGGCTGGCAAAGGCAATGGGTGGAAAAGGGTTCCTTCCCTGATAGCAGTACAGTGCATGTGGGCTAGGCAGCACTTTTGCTGGAAAGGATTGCAGGTTAACTGTGTATTGCGAAGGAGATGTGAATCAGCCTGTCAAGTCCTTGGTCAGAGGGTTCCTTAGCTTTCTTCCAGTCGTGTTCTGCGTAATTATAGGTTTTTTTTTCAGAAACTGTTGATTAGGCATGGAGACAAGTAGTAGCTTGGCAGTTATATCACTCTTTTAAATGTTATCCAGAAAATTAAGATAATTTATAAAACAACAGCAGTAGAGTTTAGCTAGCTATGAAAATCAATTACCAGAAATCATGAAAACCATAAAAATTAAAATTTGGTTTGAAAAAGAGCCTGGAATGTTAAGATCAGCTTGATGTATTTTCCACCAGAGAGCTCTTTCGATGTCAGCTCTAGCAAATAACCCACTATTTTAGTGATTTTATTTTTGCGGAATATATATATATATATATGTATTTATATTCTAGTAATGAGTAAAATAAATGATTAAATAAGTCTACATTTTAATACAAAAGTGCCTGTATTTTTGCTCTAAACTGGTTTATAGAGATTATGAAGTAACCATGCTATTGTGGCAGTCAGTTTATCAAAATGTAGTATTTGAAAGTAAATGAGGATTATTTATGTCAATATTCATTTGCTTTTAGTACAGTAACTCCATTTATCTGTTTGATCCATTGCACTTCAATTCAAAGGATTTCTCAGTCGGTCAAAGAAAAAAATATTCATTAAAATAGTTAAGGCAGAAATACAATGGAACAGTCCTAATTACCTTAGAATAACATTCTGCACACCAAGTTGCATGAGTAAATCTTTTCACATGGGTAGGAAAGGTCCCTCTGTATTAATTTAGAGACTTAAACTATGAATGAACATAAACCCATGTTTTTCCGTACAGAATGTTTGGACCACCGTGCCTGCTTCCCTCAGTGCTTTCCTTCGTATTTTGTTAATGGGAGGAGACCACTTATAGTAGGTGACGTCCCTTCTTTTATAACAAATTGTTTCTTTTGGCTGGTATGCTTATGATAATTAAGGCTGTTCCTTCAGAATTCCAAATTTTACTCTTTCCTCACTTGTATCATAAGTTTTCCTTAAAATGAAACTAATGACATGCTAAAAAGAATCCAAAGCCAAGTCTGTATAGTAACAGTTAAGAACAATTATAGAGCAGAATTAGGTTATTTCAACATGCAGTAGTTTTTTCAGGTGGCTCTAACCTTTGGCTGGGGCTGATAGGCAAGAACAGCTCATTACTAGAGGACTGCATAAATATGTTTCCCAGCATTATGAAACATCCTTTTAGAGAAAAGGACAGAAACATATTAATTTAGACAAACATTCTCCTTTTGTGAAGATGTTCTCCTTTGCCTAATGGAAGGATTGTGATGCAAGTGAGAATATTTCTTTTTTTTTTTTTTACACTGGCTATCAAATGCAACAGAACTAGATGGCCTTAAAAGAAAATAAGAAACTAACTGTAAATTTGAGTGCTTACGTACACTGGCTAAAAGGAAAAAACAGATTCAGTTTTAGAGATGAGACCTATGGTTTTCAGTTTTTGGGTTTCTTATTTTAGTCACTCACAGCTTTTAGTCACTCACAGGTTTTCATGTTGAGTGAAACTCAAAGGCTGGGCCACAAACCGCAAAATAAACCTGGTGGTCAATTTGGCTATCGCTCTGTATCTCTCTCTGTGACGAGGGCAAAGACTGAAATGCTTTTCCATTTCACCTGTGCATAGTGAATGGTCAGGCATGTTACGATGGCAGAAGACTATTATCAGGGCTACCTACTTATCTAGCAAGGCAAGCGTTGTGCCGTTTTAGTATCAAAACAACAGGTACGCTGGGTTGCATCGCTTTCATATCTAGAGAACAAAAATTAATTCTATGCCAGCTAGAATGCAAATTATCGAACATATTTGTTATCTTTTACAGCAGTGTAAAACCCAGGTAGGACACATCCGTAGAGCGTTGCCCCAGTGTCTCCATCCAGCCCGAGATCTGTGTCTGACCAAGAGACTGCTGGTCCTTTCAAGGGTGCAGAGAAAATTGTCGCTCCAGAGTTTGCCAAGCATTTCTCTTCCCCTTTCTGCCCTCTGTAAAAGTTTGAAAAAGGCTTTTAAGTGGCAAAAAAGGCAGTTGTATACAGGAAATGCAACTTGGCCATAAAAGCCTGTTTTGAAGTACACTACATGGTTTCTGAATAAATATTTCTTTAATGCATGTAATTACCGGATCAGCAGAATAAATGTGGTCATGTCCTTGTAATTAATACATTGTCAAAAGTTCATTTAAGTATAATAATTTCACAGCAAAAATGCTGTCTATGTAGTTTGTGCAATAATTTGTTAAATTAAGTGCAATAAATACAAAATTATTGGTAGATATATATATTTTTTAAAGTTCTTATTCATTCCAACATGCCATCTAATACTCTTAAATTGATTTTTTTCATAAAAAGAAAAGGTGCTGGAAATAAAAATGATGTAATATTTTTTTTCTTCTTTTTGCTAAAGGAATTTTCAAGCAGCACCACTTAGTACCGCAGCTGCAGTTGGCAAATATTTAGTTAAGAATTGTGTAATCAGGTTGGCAAAGGCTTGAAGATCCAGTGAGGAATGCACAGAGAAGAATGCCTGTTTATCCACTGTAAAAAAACCAGAATGTTTATCCTTGGATTTGGTGTCATACTTCTTCACTTCTACCCAGAGCCAACTACAGGGCCGAGTTAAATATTACAGCTGTATGGAGTTTTTAGAAATGGGAAGAGTGTAGTTCTTGATATTCAGAGCTTATTTGAAATAATTCTTCAGAAAAGAAGTATTGTGATTCTTCACTGCCAATCTCAAAGTGGTGGCTTTTGTTTGGTGACTTGTTTCGTTACGACCGGGGGGAGCAGAGGCTGTGGAGCGGTGCTGTGTCCGTGAACACTGGGGTGACCATGGCCAGGCTACCCAGCAATATCAACTTGTTCTCAGTCGGCGCGTACGCATTATTGACTCCTGGTGAACTGTAGAGTTCAGAGAAATTTCTGCTGGTTTTTCCGCTCTGGCACAAAGCTTGTGAAGGGGGTGCTGACCCACTGCCACACACTGAAGAGTTTTCAGGGGCAGAACGATGTTTTACTGGATCAGGGCTTTGTGCCGTACAGTCACGGCATTTCTCAGCTGGCGCTACAGCTTCTTAAGTCTGTGTATCATATTCTCGAACCCTGGTCAGAGATTAGTCGCCCAGTTGACCACGCATATGACAAATTAATGTTAAAAATAGAACTGGAATTCAAGTCCCCGGTTTCTAAACTTGGTGCTCACAAGACCACACCTCTCCCATATGACATAAATCACAGAATGACTAAGAGACTCGAGAACTTTATGGTACTCCTAGTCAGACTCTGAAATTTATCCAGGCAGTAGAAGCTTCCTATTTGGTCTGTGGGGACATGAAAACTTCAGCTTCCCTTTCTCACTGAAATGTCATAAAATTTGGTAACCTGTTGTCCTAACAGAGTTTAGTATGCAAGGCAGTGTTTGAAGAATATGAGCTAGGAAGGAATTCAGGTGGTTTCAACTGCAGTTGGAAACAAACCAGACCAGCTAACCAAACAAGACCGGGTTGGATGAGCAGGCTCGGAGGGGGCAGGATTTAACGCATGGATTAAATCCCCACCCGTGGATGTCTATGAGAAGTGACAGAACCCGCAGGGGTGTCTCTGGGGCTTATTCTGTGCTAACACCTCTGTCAATGGTGTGGAGAAGGCAATGGGATGCGCTCTCAACACACCTGCAGATGCCACCAGACTAGGGATCCAGGCGACGCACTCGCGTCAGAGCCCTTCCTTTCAGAGGGACCTGGGGGAGTGGTTCAGCAGGAACTACAGGAAAATCAACAGGGAGGTACGTAAAATCCTGCCCCAGGACTTGTGGTTGAGGACTATCAACCTACCCTTCTGCTGAGGACTATCTGGTTAGGGAGCAGGTCTAGGGAAAAAGCCCAGGCGCTGGTGGGCAGCGAGCAGTGAGGAGCCAGCAGCGTCCTGGGCTGTAGGAGCACTTTACTCAGCCCTTGGTGCGGGGCAGGAGGATGACGGACGCCAGGCATAAGTTGGAAAGGTAGAGTTCCACACTGCATACAAGGAGGAACCTTTTCCCCCTTTACCTCCCGCGTTCCTCTGGATCCCATGGATGTGAGGAAATGCTCAAAAAAATCCAGATCTGTAAGTCCGAGACGCACTTTGCCAGCTCCGAGTCACGCGCTAAAAGTAAATTACAATATGTAACGAGAATCCAAACTCATCTCTGATGTCTGTCAGCTCCAGCATATAACCCACTGAATACTGCGTTTCAATGCTAACCGTTATATTTGCTCCAGTGAGATATAAATGTTACTTGACCTCAAAAACAGGTCATGAAGCACATACGACGTCTCGCAATTAAGCTAAAAGATTCATTGACAAACATCATTCAAGTAGTACGATTTAGATGGTTACAAGAAACCATAAAAATGTTGTGATACTGCAGGGAAATTGGCTGCAATGGGTCTATATTATATCTTGGCATTGAGACATTGTATGCAGTAAGAATAAAGCAATGCTGCTCATAAACGGAGGGACATTAATTATATACATTTAATTTTATGTAACATCACACTTGTGGAAAACATAAGAAAATTCATGTATTGTAAATGTCATCTTTTTTCCTGAAGGAATTTTCCATTATTATTTTATGATGATAAAAGAAGGTGTACTGATGTATTCTCAAAATAATTTTGTATTTATTTTTACGTATTTCAATAATATTGAGTCAATGAAGATGATATCAGGAAATCTATGAACTGTAATGAATTTTATTTACATTTTTATTATAGCACTAACTTCACATCAGTTCCCTTCAAGTGTATATTCGAAAAAAATGTGCAAATCATCTCTTTTTAGTAAAACTACCCAAAACATCTCAATCACTTTTGTAATGAAATTTTTATGGCAATGTTTGAAAATATTTACATCAGCAAGAAAAAATGTTCATCAAATGAGGCCATATTCTGGGAGAACAGGGAAAACAGAGTAATGTAAGTGAAATATGACATGGTGAGAACTGGCCCTTGACTCCATAGCCCTTTTTCCGGAAAATGGTAGTATCAGTACAGCAAGATGAGTATATCTCAGCATAGACAGAAGTTACAGAACTTGTTCTGCAGCACGGTACTTGTGGATGAATCTCTTTCTCTTTAAAGTTGTGCTTCAGGTTGTCATGAGCGTATTAAATGGGATCGACAGTGGTTCTTAAATTGTAGGCTGAAGACACGGTTACCTAGATGCCTTAACAACTGGTTACAGTCAGAATCAGTCAACTGCATCTTCGGGAGTGCTTTTAACTAAATTTCTGATGAGATGAGGGTTTTGTCGTCCGAGAGAAATTTTGAGGGTGGACAGCAGTCGGTTGGCACAAAAGTTTTGAGGCTCGATGTTCCAGAGCAATTAATGCAATGATCGTGTGTTGGAACCTGGGAGGAAAAAGGTGTTTCTGGCAGGGAGGACTGAAAAGTCTCGGCCACCTCGAAACCGGTGGCCCTTCATTTGGAAGCGTTAGTGGCACAACTGATGGCGTTTGTTTAAGGCAGCCATCTGGTAAACATGAGAATGTAATGCACCATATTGCATTCCCAGTAACATTTTAAACGGTTTGCAATCTCAATTAACTTTTAAGTCTTGAAACACGTGCACAGAGGTCAGTTCCTTGCTTCTGTTGCAGGGAATATCCGATTTACATAGCGTCTGTATACTTCCATTTCCAAGAGGTGCAAAGTTGACAGCCAAAAATAAAAAAGCTGTCCAAGAGCTGGAAAAATTCACGAAAACCTCTGTTCCCTGTTTTTCAATTCTGTTTTATTCATTTTACCCCTACAGCTTGGGGCTGGGCTTCTGGATTGGGCTAACTGGGAGCTGCAAGGTGGGAACCTCACTTGTTTTTTTTCCCCAGGAGGAGATGGCAGGAGTTCTTTTTGAAACTCTGGTGTTGGGAATGTGCAGAAGCGCCTCCAAGCAATCAGTGCTTCAAGTCATAAGTAAGTATATAACTTTTTGGAGCTTTTCTTCTTTTTTGTTTTTTTTTTTCTTTTTGCTGTGCATTCATCACACAGCAGATGAAGAAACAATCCTTGCTCTGTTTTGGCAGGGTAGCTTTTGGGAAAGCAACAGAAATAGCAGAAGAGCCATTTACTTCACCTGGTCACTTCATTTCACTTCGCTTCTATTCCAAAATAGTGGCCTCCGCAGCTGATGGCATGTTGTATCTGAGCATATTTCCTGCATCCTTTGGTGTGGCGTTGTTGCCCTGTTCTGGCTGTGACTACCCAGAAGAAGGGTGCTACGGCTTTATTATGTACTGGAAGGAAATGAATCTTCTTCCAGTCATCCATATAAATTCAGTGTTGATTAAACCTGGGTTCATGTCCAATTGTTTCCAAATCCAAACCACCTTCCTGACCTGAATTTTCTATCTCTCTCATTGCAACAGGCATCTGCGTTGAATGGATGCTCTGTACGACTACGTAGTCAGTTTTGTCCTCCGGAGAGAAACACGCTGGGTTGCACGTGCTGCCTTCTCCGTTGTACTCCTGCGGTACGCCACACTACTCAGACAAGGTAGCAACAGATAGTTGCCCTATTCTTTTCTATATAGTGCATCATGTTTTTGTCTGGATGTTTCAGCGACAAGCCATCTCTTTTAGGACGGTACCCCATTATTATAATATGCCAGATACTTATGTCAAGGCATTGATATATGTCATTAACACAATGGAAATAAATTTAAATTCATACATTGTATTTCACACACTGAGTTTTATCTTGACCTCCTAAGGTGAGAGACAGATGTTTTCCATTGGCAATGCTTTGGTTATTTGTTTATTTTTGTAAAATGCACATCTGAAACCCACCTATATAAAACTGGAATATGGGCTGCATTTTAAGTGCAACCGGGGAAAAATATGCAGACTTTGAGAGACGAAGGGGAAAAAAACCTGCAGCAAGCACCAGGATATGTGAGTGAGTAAGCATAATAGATCAGAATAAAGCCCTAAATCAATTTTATTTTCACAGTTCTAGCATCATAAAAAGTGGGTGGCAGTAAACCAATTATTATGCAACTTAATGAACTAATTAGGAAAATCAGAGCAATAATGGTACTGGTACTGACTGATCTGAATATAAAAAGTAGAATTAAGTTCTCGGTATTGAATTTTTCAATACAACGGGTTATATAATAACTTTTAAAGCATTTTGAATTTGGGGAGAAGCAGGATTGCATCTGTAGTTGCTGTGGGTACCCAAATGATCTGCTGTTTCGTGTACTGAACTCGCTGTGTAAGTACACCCGTGTACTAATTTAAAAAAAAAAAAAAACCAAAACCACAAACAGGTAAGGACCAGTTCACTAAAAGCTTCATTTGCATTTATGTGCCCCTAAATACTGTTGAAATACTGATATCTGCGGTCAGTAGGTGCTTAAATACTTTGAGCATATGGCTTAGGTGGCTGAACCTGCAGGCTGGTGACATGAAACGTTGCACACTGGGCTCGCTGCATAAACCCAAACGCTGGTTTAATCTTTCCTAGGACTGGGATTTGCACCAAACTGAATGCAGAGGAATAGAAGAAAGTAATCACAAAAGCACAGCTTTTCTTCCGTAGTATTAGTATCATGGAACACGCTATGCTTTATTTAAACAACCTCACGTAATATTGTGCATTGACAGGAATTATAAATGTATTGCTATCAGACCAGCATTTCTCATTATACATCTGAGATTATATATGAGTGTTTCAAGACATTCAATAGTTTGTTGATTTTCTTTCTTTACAACGTTTCGGCCTTTACATATGTTGATAATATGATGTGTGATTATGAGCCTAAACCTTTTCTCTTTAACATCGATGACAAGGTTCCTTTTGCCTTCAGTGCCGAAATTGAAATGAACCCTTATAAATTTCTCCATCATTCCTTGCTATTGTGAAATGTGCTGTAGTGTTTTCATTGATTCATAATATAGTTCTTGATCATACAATTATAAAACAGAGCTTCTTTACTAGTTTTCATGTGATCCCACGTCTGTTCTATCCATGTTTGGCAAATTCAACAGCTATAATATTTGTATGTGGCACATGTTGATTTTTTTAATGGTCTTTATGATATTTGGATATGGAATTGTTGCTTGAGAATGAGCATTGCTGTCATAGACTGGGACCTACATGTGCCAGGGCTGTTTCTATCTTGAAATATAAGCCCTGCATTCTCAAATGGAGTGTTACTCATGTGTGCGTACCCAAAGACAGGACTTGGCTGTACCAAGATCTGAGGAATTGTGCTGTTTCAGATAGCGTGCGTTATTTTTTCCGGGAAGGTAGCTGTTTGGTCCCCAAGTGTTTCATCATAAAGCAAAGGTGAAAGGCGTTTCTTAAACAGCTTCATGGAAAAACACAAGTAAGAAGAAAAATAATTTCTGCTTTCCGTGATAAAAACAATCAATGTGAATAGTTTTGTTTATTTTCCTGGTGAAAAAGTCACTGTCAGAGTATATTTAAAACAAATGGGGAGATGGGAGGGGCAAACGGCCTTAAAGCAAATGTATCACATACAATACTTTTTTAAAAAAGTGAAGGAACCCAGGCCAGCATGTTAAAAATGAGCATTTCCAATACAATTTGTCACCCATGCATAAATCTTGCTGACATTTTCAGTCACTTTAATAGCCTTCCCATTTTATAAATCAGTATGAACTTGCACAGTTGCAAAAAGTGTGTATTTTGAACATCTCATTTGCATACTTTACCAAAAGCCAATGAGGCAGTGGAAGCAACACTGGTGATCATAATAAGTGTTTGGGAAAAGGCAGAAAGATCACTAATGGTTTGCCTTTAGGGATTTCTGTACTCCATAGGGGACGAAAATGAGAAATATTTTTCAAACAGCAGGGGTAAAGGTTTTAAAACTAGAAACACATGGAGTGATAAAAATGTTAGTGCCACAGGGCGCATAGCAGGAAAAATTTACAATGTAAAAACTGTAATTTCAGCATTAGGAAGTAATAATCGTGTTTCATCATTGTTATTAAAGCATGACCCTTAAAGTCACATAAATTAGATATAACTTTCTAGAGAAGTGTATTAATCTTCAATGGAAAATATTAGGAAAGTTTATTATCATATGAAGATCAGAAGAAACTGGTTTTTATTAAAAAAAATGAAGTTAAACTTGGTGGGGTTTTTTTGGAAGAAATCTCCAGCATTTTGAAACAGCAGATAGACTTGTGTTTACTCAATGCAAAATGCAGTGACCAGCTTTGCTCTGAAAACCAATAGTTATATGAGAAGAAACAAACAACCAACAATTAAAGAATGAGCTAAGGAAATGCAGGAGGTTCTATGCGTAGGCATAAATGGCTTATATTTTGGTCAACGTAGGCTTTCTATCGTATTGATGCCAAATGCATCCAAATGATGAATGAAGAATGTTCGAGTCATCGGAAAAAAATAAAAGTAAAATTGTCGCCTGAGGTACCACAAGAATACCCACTGGGAGTTGAAATAGAACCAGTTATCCAAGGTGTGTAATGAGTGACTGAGGGATAGTTTCCATCCTATCGGTAAAGAGCAATTTCACAAGGGCCTCTAGATTTCTTGTAAGTGCTGTTTAAGAAAGTCACTTCACCTGCAAGAACTTTTGGGTAGATTTGAGTTTGCAGAAACCTAATGCCACACAAACGCTGGGGGTGCGGGAGCCCCCGGCTCTCCTAGCTTGGGCTATGAAAAACTGGTCCAGGGTGGTGGGAGTGGACCTGCTGGGAGAAGCACCCACTGCTGAGGACCACGCTGTACCACATCGTACCGCTGGAGTGGATTCATCCACGCTGAATGTGATTTCTGTTGTCTTCCTGGGTCCAAAACTCCAGAGAGTTTCCAAAAATGAAGGGCTCAGGGTATGGGTTCAGCACTTTTTGCTGTGGCACGTAGAGCTGCCCAGGCGATAACTAGAATAAGAGCCTGATCTCTGCATTTCTCTATTTCCACAGTTTTGTGTTGAAATTTCTCTTCTCGGTTTCAATTTAAGAAAATAACTGTTAGCATTTTGAAGCGCAATAGCGTGTAAAGAGAACTCAAGTGAACCTGACAGTCTGGGTGTACTTTTAATTTTCTGGAGATAAAGAATTGAATAGCACTATGGTATTGATAAAGGCTTTTGACTTTCTGCGAGACAAACAAGCTTTGACCTGTTCGGGTTTGTAATGCTGGATACGTCTTGTGTCAGAGCACTGAGGATGTGCCTCCTGGAGGACGATTTGCCCAGTTCTCCATTGCTCAGTCACTAGAGCTAAACCGTTGATAGCAGAATAGCACAAAAAAGATCCCTCATCTGTCCCGCCACATTGAGTGCCCTCATCGTTAGGACGCAAAGCTTGACTTTCTCTTCCATACTCTACTTCTTGCCCTGTGACTTTCCTTTTTCTTTATCCACATTTGCTCATCTGCAAGAGGAAGAGGTCCATAGTTCATTTGGAAGAGTAGACAACCCCCTCCCAACTTAATCTGTAGCTTGACTTTGTGGGTGGTCTCCAGAGAAGCAGTAAACTCTTTCCCAAGTGCTCCAAACACAGGACTGCTATGCATAAGGAGGGCATCATTATTATCTCTCCTTCCAGCTGTGTTCTTATGTGAAAATGGTCGTACTGTTGTTTTTTCTGTCCCTTTCTGCCAGTCCCTCAGGCAGTTTATGAAGCTCATGCATAGCCAAAGATTAGGCATCGTGCTTCTCTGTGCTGTTGGAACTAACAAGGCAAACTTGCCCAAATGTGATTTTTTTTTTTTTTTGCCTTTTCTTTTTGCATCAGCCATGATTTGAAGATTTCTGTCACTAACCTTGGTACAGCAAATGTCACTTTCCAAAGCAGAAAATTTCAATTCTTTTCACTTTGTCAAAATTTACCAGTTTTCTAATCCAGAAAGTTCATCTTCTGAGTCCATATGTTTTAAACACCAGCTACTGCAGTGGTCCTAATGGAAAGACGGTTCAGCATTTTCTTACTGAAAAGGGAAAGATATTAGATATTTGTCTGCTTAAAATGGGGCAGCTAAATTAAAATAATGAAGTCGAGAAAATAGTGAATAAGGGGTGAACTTGTTGACTTTATAGTTTTATGGTGCATTTTGTGAAAATCCTGCTGTTTTCAGATATTCCTTTACCATGAAGAAAAGTAATAGCTTTCATAAGGTGATATGAATGCCAGTAATGACTTGCTACTCAATATTATTAGCCATCTGCTTTATGCTGGTGTAAATTGATTTAGAAAAGAATTTGGCAAGTGTTGAGCAGTCTATACAATGTTGGAGACTAAAGCTTTCGATTTCCAAATACAGAATCCTTTTTTATCTGGAAGTCTGCTGCTAAGATCACAACTTCATTAGTTGGCAGTCTGCTTCTGCCACAGCGATCTGTAGAACAGGATTAAAAAATAAATAAATCCCAGTGTATTTATGTATATTTTTAGCATTGCAGAATTTGAAGAGTAAACCGGTGGCATGCAGTTTGACAATGAACTCGAACGACTTATTAATGACATTCTTCCCATAACAGTATCCATCGATGGGACCAAAATGTGGTCAATTCCATACCTTTTGGAGGCTGGCACAAGGAAATATCAATCTTTTCCTCTGTGAATTGAGTAACCTTTTTAAAAACTCTGATTACATAAACTCAGATGTTAGTTCGGTAAAATTTTGTACGTTCAGTTGTATCTATTCAGTTTATTTACAGTATATATAACCTGTAGTTTGGACTTTGTAGTCTAAAACAGTTACGTTTTTCAGGATCTGTTCCCTAAACCTTTTCGTCTGTGATACTTTGAGTCCCTCAGCTTAGGTACTTTAGTCTGAGAAATTACAGGAGCAGCACAGGCTCAGCTCTAATGACCTCTTTAAGACCATCTTTTCAATAGCCAAAATACGAAATGACCAGAAAGAGGTGAAAGATGTACCTCTACACAATATGTGTAACATATATGAGCAGTTAAATAGAAAACAGTAGGACCTCTAAGGCTAAACCTAATATTTACAACTGGAACCATTTCCGTGAATACCATTCAGAAATTGGTAAGAGGAATTGGGAGAATTATATAGGTATAGGACCAGATATAGCAAGTATGTGTTGGGGAGTGGTAAAGGGTGGAGAGACACGCTGGAAGAAAATTAGAGTAGAGATTATCAGAGATCAGACTTAAAACTTATTTTATGTAATATTTTCTTGAATGATCTTTGCAACAACAAAATAATTGACATTTTTTTGGCACAAAGCTTGGAAACATCACCAGTTCAAAACTGATTTGAGCTATACAGGAAGAACCAGACCATGTTGAATGCTGAAGCAGTTTATATGCGATTAAATTTAGCACTGTAGAAATTTAGCTACTTGTGAAAGAAATTTTCTATGAACTGGAAGTTCTCAACAAAGAACAAAAGAGGAAAAAAACCCCATTTGATTGCACAAGGGCATTAACAAGTGATTGAGCTCTACCCATATAAAACTATTATGAAAAAGCTTAGACACCAGCAAGAGAGGTATTTCCAGCAGGAAAAGAGAATTAATATAATTCTACAAGGCTCTTGTAATATTTTCTTTTTCTTTTTTCTTTTTTTTTTTCCTCTCTGACAGTGATGTTGCTTAATTTTCTTGTAATTTCTTGCTTCTTTCCTCTGGTTCTGTGGGATCAGTTTCCCTTATTGCATCTATTCTTTGCAATGAATTTATTGTAAGTACACTCATAGTCACAGTCATTATGGATGTATGACTTATGTAGCTCTACATGTCCTAAAAAGAAAAGTATGGGTCTAAAATAGCCCCCCCCCCTCCCCAGATACAAGACTAGTTTTGCAGAGACAGAGCATTTACTCTAAGTGGGATCATAACATAGTTTCTGGATTCCTCTGGGAGGTCAGGCGTATATCTCAATATCTTGCCGTGTGTCAGAGACATGTCCTGATTTTCCCTGGGAAAATAATAAAAAAAAAGTTTTGCCTTTCTTTTCCATTTGGCTTATGCAGCTGAAATGAGAGTTTGGAGCTGTTACATGATGTGAGCTTTTCAAAGGAAAGCTCACTTTAACGGTTGGGTGCATCCTTCAGTGAAGGATCTCTGAAAGTGAACTTTTTCTGATGAGGCGGAAGGTATACACCAAGGAGATTCTGACTGCCAGGAGAGGACACTAAAGCAGTAAGAGAAGCAGAAGTGTCTTTCATTGACTCGCGGACCAAGAGGACTTGGTCCTGGGCTGAGGGGTAGACACTGAAGATCTCCAGGGAACCTTTGTCAGAGGTCGTTCATGTACATGGGCAGAAAGAATTATCAAATTTCGTCTTTTTTAAATACTTCTGACTCCTTGGGAAAAAAAAAAAAAGAACCAACATCAAATGGACTGAAATGAGTTCTTAAGTGAAACCCACTAATTTAGACCTGTTTTCTCACTTTTTCTTTATAAAGTCTATGAATTTCTTGGTATAGTGTCTTAAAATAAGTCATAGAAATCTTGTTTTCCCAAAGTCAGTCAATCAGTCAGTAGTGAGTAGTCAACATCCATGGAAAACCCTACAATAATAATGTTTATCCTATAAATAACAAACCAGTGCGTATGCCTGATGGAGGAAAATAAATTTTGAGGGTAATTTCAGTATCAAGTGATTGAGAGACTTATTGTATAAACCAGAAGTGGAACACATTATTAAAAGTTATGAAAAAATAGTGTCTTAATAACTGTAGAATGCCAGTCAAAACATGGTATTTTGCCATGCTACTTAAATTCAGCAGCCTTTCCCCCATGAAATATATTTTTCCTATGAGTTTTTAAATAAATATTTTCTTGGGAAATTATGAAGTATATATTGCATAGAGAAATCTGGTCTTGAATAAAATGCATTTGGCCACACGATTAGCATGTTAGCAAGGGTGTGGTAATAGTCCCTACTGACCCTAAAATATACAAATGTATCTTTTTTTGCCAATTACCAGTTTTCACAGTTTTGATACTGAAACAGAGGAATATTATTTAATTTTATTTTGATCTAATACGACATTCACACCTATCAAATTTAAAAGTCTGTGCTTCATACAAACCACGAGAAACATTCACACAAGAAGAGCTGCTCTGGGGCACAGCAAGTAGAAAAGTGGATAGCTGGAGGGTACTCTCTAGCTGGAGGTAGGGAAATGTGGTCGCAATCATCCCCAACTTGCGAGTGTGCGTAATTCTTCCAGCTGAGAAGAAAATGTAACGGTCAAGTTCAGCCAGAATATTAGAAGGTTGAATTCAGTTCTGTTCTTTGTCGGTGTGACCTGTGTCTGTGTTTCCTACACCATCCTGTACGGGTGCAGATGTGGAGCCCACGCAGAGCAGTCGTAGGTAGACGGTTCTGTCTCTCCTGTGGACTCTCTGCTACTGTGTTCCACCAATAAATGTTCACTGCAATACATTAGTGTTTCAGCTCAGTTTTTAAATAATTTGCCTTATTGGTCTTTGGTGCCGTTAGTGTTGACCATTTGACGTAAATGCTCCAACAGTTCACTAGGACTCTTTACTGAAGTGTAAAAGACTTTATTACGAAAATATTGAATCAAGCAAGAAGAAAATCCCTGGGTTTGGTAACTGAACCTCAGTTCTTGGTGTTCGCCAAATGAGAACTGTGTTCCACTTCCTAATATGTTGAAAGTGTAAAGAGTAAACGCAGCAGATTCAGCCATTGTCCAGAGGAAAAATAATTTCTAATAAACGTTGGCCCAAGCAGCAAGCCAGCTAAACTCACAGTGAACCAGTTATTGATCTTGTTTTTCTCCAGGTTTTAGATACAGTGACTCATATTCCATCAAAATTATGAATTCTTGGTAGTTGATGTCATTCACAGAGATTTATGTTCCTCGTCAAACCCCACATTTTTGGCAAAATATTAATGGAGATATAAGAATGTTTGGGAAAGAGCACACTTTCCAGGTGCACCAACCATCGCTCATGCTGGTGGTGCGAACTGATCTCCTCTAAAACACCTCTTTGAAAAACTATGGTCAACTGCATATGTAGTTTTTAAGTCTTTTCCCCAATATATGCTATGCATAGATGGGAACATTTTCCTTTTGCTCAATATAGCTTCTAAGAGTAAAAATATTTTCTTATGTACAGAATAGCGTACCTGTAACAGCACAATAAACTTTTGAAAATATCTAGGCTGTTTTCCTGTAGCATAGACGTCGTAGATCTCATCATTGTACAACATGCATATATCTTCTGCTGCACTAGTGCATAACCTCTTAGAAAAATATTGGGAATTGATTTAAAGACCTTGAGTGAAGGAGATCCATATGAATTGTTCCTGTGATTAATTATTAAAGAACGGTGTTGTCTTTCTGCTCTGGATTTGAGCGCGTGTATTTGCATTTGCCAAGCTTTGGAGCTACTTATGTCATTTTCTCTAATAGAGACTGAACTTTGTATTTTCCTTCTTGTTGAGGCACTTGTCCTTTACTAGGGATAAGCAAGAAGGGTTTAGCTTAGTAAATCTCTCCCCGAGAAGGCATATCTTCAAAAAAATTTCAGAAACACTTTTTTTTTTAAACCCTTCCCAGGTTTGTGACGTTGAAGTAGCAAATAGAGAGGGGCAGAAGATAACGCGTGTTTTCCTGCCTGATTCTTCCGAGGATGGAATAATGATGGAATTGAACTCCCTACACAGCAAGGTAAGACCTGGGCCAGAGAAAAAGGCATGAGAATCATTTGGCAGCCTGCGAGTGGTTAGTCTGAGCTATGATAACGTTTCAGTACCTGAGTACTGCTTTTTTTGTG
The DNA here is from genome assembly GCA_026212715.1 of Elanus axillaris. Lineage (NCBI taxonomy): Eukaryota > Metazoa > Chordata > Aves > Accipitriformes > Accipitridae > Elanus > Elanus axillaris. Next base: position 50,244,683 of record JANZLQ010000001.1, on the reverse strand, counting down.
TGCTAGAAGTTGCAATATTCAGACTGTAGCTCTTCCTTATGGGTCGTCTGAGCGGGTGCTTTAAGTACTAAAAACCCAAACGGCTGCAGTTTACGTTGGCTACTCCAGGGCTGGATTTTGGATTCCAGTCAATGCAAAAGTGGTGAAGGTGCAAATTCTGGTGAACAGCATTAATGGAGAGCACAACAGGATTACCAGCATAGTGGGGGAGGCTTATTAATTCGGTTTTGTCAGCATTAGCAGGGGTACCAGCGAGTAAGGCAAATTCTTCGGCATCCCAAAGAGCAAGGAGCGTGTAGAAGGAAAGACAACTGCCGACGTCCCTCTTTGCCCGGCATTTGGTATGCACGGGCGTAGGCATCCAGCGAGCAGCAGGCAGCACTAAAGAAGGACTGCGCAAAGTGAGAGCAGCTGTGAACGCTGGCGAATTTAGCTGCTAAATGCTGCCGACCCTCGCAGATGAGGCTGGCATGAGACTGCAGGAATGAGGATGGGGTAATACTAACAAGACTGAATCGATCTGCATATATTACAAAGGAAGACCAGAACACTTGCGTAATCACAAATCTGTAAAGTGGGTCCAGGGGAACACCTTGACTTTCCCAGGAAATGAGAAGGCAGCTGTGAATGTTTTTGGCAGAAAAGTGCTTCTGCTTTTGAGAATTGTCAGCCCACCATCGTTCGCTCTCCTCTTGGTCTGGGCTCAGTCTGAGCGTTACCGAAACTCACTCTGCGTCGCCCCGCGATCAGATTTAGTGTTCTGTGTCACGGATCTGCAAGAAACAAAATCAAGCCTCCTGCCTGAAAAACTGTGTTAGAATACAAACACTATAAATATATTATGAAAAGTCATACAAACTGCTTTGAAGGAATAAAGACAAACAGGGGCCATTTCTTTTGTAAATGAGAAATTATATCTCCTTCCCTAATATGAGATGAGATTGCTGTTTAGGAAGGGTCACATAGATTGTAAATATTTTAAACATATTTCTTACAAAAATATGAATACACTCTGGGCACATTTGGCCAGTACTTTGAATTACAGTCTTGAAGTTGCAGAAAGCTTAAATGAAAAGAGCAAGCAGGAGCAGAAAGAGACAAGGAAATGTATCAGCCCTTTTCTCTAATAAAGGCAAACACATATTCATGACTTGCTGATAAGCTGTAAACTTTGGTATACTGCATTTCCTTAGGCAACCGCAATTGTCCTCCATAAGGATTGTTTCAGCAAATCATGCTATTCGGATAGGCATAGCAGAAAATTTTAGCAATCTCAAGAACTGCAAGCTCAGGCTTGCACTTGGTGAAGTGCGTAATGTAAAGTGATGCCTTTAGAGAAAGTACCCTATAACGCAAGAAGACAAATCACTGATTTGGAATTGATATGTTCCTTGTACTTGATATGTTCATTTATATGCAAGAAATTTATTTGATCCCAAAATCAGGAATTTAACCAAACAGGCAGATAATTACATGGCCATCAAGTGAAGAAATGGAAAAAAAACCCCATCAAGATCCCTGTTGCAGAAAACAAGTATATAAATTAGGGAACAAGTGACGAATCCTGAAGAGGAAAGCAATATACTAAATAAAGTACTATTTCATGCATGCAACTTGTGCAACATTAAGGTTATGCTTATACAATGAGAAGTAAGGAAATTGGAACTAAAGAGAGAAAAGTCAGCATTAATGCTGAACCTTGCCCTTCTAATTTTTAAAATGAATATATTTTTACTTTCCACGTTCACGATGCATATGCCAATATAAATCACAGTGCGTTCTTAACACAAACAACATTAAGACATAGAAAAATAGAGAGCTTAGACTTTATTTGATTTTCAAGTCTGACTGAACAAAACCAGACAACGTACAGCTCCCTTCTCTCTCTCGCACACACACATTTGTTAGGCTGTTGTGGATTTATTCTTAGTGTGACATCTTTTTTATTTTAGGGCTTAATTACTAGACGCATAGCTATAAAACTTACAAAATTCCTGAAATATTTTTAAAAGGAGGGAAAAAAAATTAAAAAAGATTTACCAGAAGAATTTCAAGGTCAGATATCTTTTCTTTGGGTTTTTGAATAATATGTAATTGGCTTATTTTGATACTCATATTCAGACTTTCAGGAAGCATTTTAAACTATATCAGCTAACTAGGAATCTCAGTTTCTTTAACAGCCCATAGGATTTGGATCCAAAAAGACTTAGGGGATAGTGTTTTCTACTTAATTTACTTCTTTTTTTTTTGTAAGAAATTTATTATAAGGTGTTAATTTTTATAGATAATTGATGAACTATTGCCTGTATACTTAAGTGTGATTTGGGGGTTTTTGTTTGGTTTTTTTTTGTTTTTTTTTCTGAGTGATATACTCTGCAATAAATAAGCTGCTGCCTTCAGTTCATCTGGAGCCATCTCAGGAAAATCTCCCCTCCAGTGCTCCATGTCTCTTTACAGATGATTTTTATTGTAAATGCAGTAATTTGATCCCAGAAAACATTTACGGATCCCAATATGAGTAATGCTTCTTGCCATTAGCAGTTCACAGTGTATGATAGTCAAATGACACTGAGGATCCTGCTCAAAACTGTGAGGAAGAATATTTTATGTGTGTACTAATTATTCATAGTCAGTAGGAAGGGGTTATGCATATAATATGTAGAATTCTAAGTATAAAAATATAGAAAGAATTTATACTTGAAAGAATGGATGGGATCAAACATGGCATTTTTTGAGATACATCAGGGTTTACAAAAGCAGTAAATATGAGTCCAGACTTCGTTTCCTTCATTATTTTTATTGAAATATGGATAATTTCAGCTTCTGTCATTCCAACTCCAGGAAAAACCACCTGACATTTGGCAAAGCTGATCTGTTGAATACTTCATGGTTGGGTTTTTTTTTTGAAATTACATTAGAGACTCATGTAAGCGAACTGTGTAAAAGAAATGCAATTTATGTATCTGTATGGATCTGCCATGATTTTCTCCATCTTTTACGTCTTCCTTTGAGTCTGAAACTGAAAGAAGCAGAATTATACAGTAAGTCTTAAAGTCACAGCTATAAATTCTGTGGGAAATTTAATGAACAGAAACTTACCCAAAGAGATGACTTTTTCCAGTGTCACTTTTCTTTCTCCACATAAATTAATTTCAAGCACAAGACACAGGCAGTGAATCAGATCATTAAATGTGAGCGTTTGGAATATTCCACAAAGTGCATTTCACTCAGGTTGTTGTTTTGTTGGTTTTTTTTTTTCCTAAATACTGAGGATGCATTAAGATAATTGCAATAGTCTAATTAGACTTTCTCCTAAAAATGACTTGTCTACAAGTGGTTTAATAGATTAAGGATTTTAAAAGGGTTAGAGAGAACCGGTTACAGTAATCAGAGAAGAAAAAGTGCTGAAGGTATCATGAAGGCTCATAATTAAACTGAAGCTTACAGCTCAATTAAACTTGAGCATCATTATGCATAAAACATCAGTGGGCATCAAGAGTCCAATAAAAAGAGATGCTATCAGTGTTAACAGCCAAAAGGTAAGACATAATATGGATTGGACCAAGTCTTCCAGATAAAGTCAAGGAAAACTGTGAATAAATTTGGAGCTGGCGTGCAATCTAAGCCACGTCTAATAAGCTGATTAATACAAGTTTGACATTGGAGATACAATAACTGCAAGACATAACACTGAGCTCAGTTTTACGCAAACCACAATAGATTAGTTTTGAAGAGGAGAAATACAAGAGTGATTTATCTGGCAGAAACAGGACAGGCAATGCCTTTGACTGTGAAAACACCATTTGTGTCATCCAATTCTGTGCAGTATTTGTTATATTTAGACACGGACATCCTGACCTATAGTTTGGATTCTCATTTCGCTTTTATAGCTATATAATTTGGCAGTGCTTCCTGTTTCAAGATCCTTATAATCACGTAACTCCTTTGTAAATATCTGGCAAATACTTTATAAATAGGCAGTAATGGAGCCATCAAGCAGATGACTTGGATTGTGAGTACACTTCCAAGCTCAAGGCAGCTTTATCTGATTCTTGTAGCAGTTGGCTTGTGTCAAATTGACGTACACCTTACAAGATGTTTTCTTTTGCATACCTCAAGGGAGCCGAAGGCCCAAACCCACCAAATCCATTGTGAAAATCTTGGTAGCGGAGTAGGTGATGCTTTGAATCAAAAGCTCACGGGATTGTATATCTTGAAGTTTTCACATTTTTCTTTCACTTAAGAGTCTTGTGTTAACTTTTTTTAAGACATATGCAAATGCAGCAGTCAAAAATTTTAACTATTGTTGAATTCCTAGCAGTGTTAGTACTAGGAGCAGCATATCAGTAAAAAACGGTGTGATAGAAATTACTTGTGATATTGCACACAGAAGACATTTGTTGCAAAAGAAAAGTATATGAGAAAAATTGTTGCATAAGAAAGCAGCTTTTGGTGCTTTTCTCTGAAAGGTACAGCAGGGTCTTACAATATCATTAACTAAAATATGAAGAACTCATTGATTGTGCGTTCTGTGCTTCTGTAATGGGAAATTTAAGTTAGTGAGTGCTGGGAGAAGTACTGCAGTAATATATTCTAGAGGTAGCAGAGTATCACAGAAAGAATGAAGAGATACTGGCGTGAAATGTTTTACACAGATTCTGTAAGATTCACAAGTGTTGGTAAACGAATACATCTAGATTCTCTTGCCCTTTTTCTTTGCAGCTCTGTAAGATTTACTAGTCTTTCTCTCTTCTGTGGTGCCCTCTGGATTCGTACCTGCAGGAACCTCCAAGTTCTACTTGGAGAAATACGAAATTAGGGAGAAAATGTCATCATTTAACGCAGAGGAAAAAAATAAGATCTGTAAGTGATAGGCATGGAGGTCCAAGTGCTAGGACGTAGCAGATCCAAGTTCTTCCCTTACATGTACAATGCTTGTACAACTCCTGGGGAGTACCTTGTAGAGCTTGTTGGGTATTTTTTGTGTAAAGGCTTTTATTTTATCAGGAGCCAGATTAGTAGTTAATATCAGTTTCAAAGAATTTTCATGTGGAGAAGTTTCCAGGTCCCAGATGGAGTGTGTGGTGCAAAGAGAGTCTGGAGGGGAGAGGCTCCTCCTAATCCAAAAACTGCAGGAGACCTGCTGTGGTTCAGGCTTGAATCTGAATGTGGATCTTCTGCGTCCAAACTGAACGTCCCCGGTTTCAGGGCGTTCCTTAGGAGATTCGCTTCTCTGGATCAGAGCAAGAGGTAAATTCAGTTGGTAGCTCATAACTCCAAGCGATATTCAGTCAGAGGGGTGGTCTCTCGCAGAATCCCAGGTCCCATCATGTATTTGGTCATGTCTTAATTAGCCACTCTTCTGGTTACAGTGAAATGAAGATGCTCCAGTGCTAATTAAGTAGGGTCTATTAAGCCACGTAGAAATGCCTTCCTGATTTAGAGCTTAGATATGAGTTAACTGGGCATCAATGGCTCTGCAGTGAATGCCCACGTACGTGCTCTGTGGCACATGTGAATTTATTTACTTTAGCTTAGCTCACAGAGAAAGCAGGATAAACCAATTTAAATTTGTCCTGCCTGGTTAGTTCATGTGAAGTATATTGATACTCTTTGATAGTATTGAGATTTTGTTGTGAAATCAATAGTTAAGTATACATTTTACATTAGCCAAAGCAGCATGTTTGCTCCCTCTCAGGACCTTAAGCATTAGCTTTGTTATTATACTTGTTAGAGCATTACTATTTTTGCAGTAAACAAGATTAACTAAAATTATAATCACAATCTTTATAGTTCACGTTGTATTAACTGCTCTATTGTGATAATATGATCATATTATAACATTAACGGGGATGGTGGTAGTGATACACATCCATTTCTGTAAATAGGTACATTCGTTGTAGAGCAGTGGTAGGAACATGATGGGATGAAAGACTTTAACAATTGCAATGAGATCAGCAGAAGGAGTAAAGATCTAAAAATCACCCCTTAGAATTTCAGATCCATAAAATGCACAGAAAAGACTTCCAAACTTCCTGAAGGAAAGGCTTTCCTTTTAGGTCCATTAGAAAAATAAGACTAAGGTGCTCAGAACACCTCCCCAGCAAAATAATCCAGTGTTAATATTACTTACCACCTTGTTTAGGTCAATTGCCAGCTTTTGCTCTGCAGCTTTTTGAATTATTGTAAAGTAAAGGGGTGTGTAGTCACCCCAAGAGAAAATACTGTTGCTAAAGTCTGCAGAAGGGATGAATTTGGATCATGTCTGTTTTCCCCAGTGTCTTGATACAAACCCACACGTACAACAATACAAGTGCCCATGCAGAGAAGTCTTCTGAGCCTGACATATTTTATGTGAGCCCTTCATTGTCCCATTAAAAAATACACAGGATATTAAATGTATGAAAGAATGTAAAGGGTCTTGGTAAACCAACAAAACCCAGTGAATTCATGAATCCCATAATCTGTCCCTTCCAGGTTGTTCAGGGTACACTGTGATACCTAATGCTTGGACTACTGTAATTCACTGACCGAAGTGCGTGAGCAAAGAGTGAAGAGCACAGTATTTCATCTTGAGGGGTTTTTATTCTTTCCCAGAAGATACTGTTAGTAGCATGAAAAAATTGTATTATAACAAAATTGTATAAAAATAAATTCCCTCCCCCCAAGCCAATACGTGTTGTTTTACAGCTGGGAGGCAGAAAACATATTGGTTGAAAACATTACAATATTTAAAAACCACATGGAGTAGTAAAAATTGGAATGAGTCCTCTAAATCTTCTATAAAATGGTTAATCAGTTGATCCTTAACAACTGCTATGTACAGTACAGAGAGCTTATAATTCACAAATGCAGGTTCAAGCAGTGTTCCCCAAGGATGGGGAGAACAGATTGAAACACTGAAAAGAAAGAGGAGGGAGGCAGAAGGAAAGAAAGAATTAATAAAAAGGTCAAATTCTTAATTTGCTTTTTCATTTTGTGTTTTCCCTATTATTGTTCCCTGTCTCGCAACACTGAAAAAATCTTCTCTTCTCTCACTCTCACTTGATGGAAAAGGAAAAAAATCAGTTGCAATATATTTTGGAATACTAATTACTAAACTTACTTGCTACTTTTTTCATCTCTTCTAAGAAATCCTGCTACATTTTGCAAAATCTAAAATCAAGGGCTTGCCTGCAGTAAGATAGAGGGAATATATATATATTTTTTTCTTTTTATTTTTAATGACAGTCTAACAATAGTCACACAACTCACCAGTGCATTCCAAAAATTTCATGCTGTCATCATAAAAATCTGACTGTAGCAGAATCTGTCTGACACTAGACATAGCCCTAATGACCCTAAACTCACATACGATCCCTGGTGATCAGAAGAAGAAAAATACGGTAAAAATAGAGAAATATGTAAACTGCTTAAGTGACAGAAAAATATTCTCTGGAGAATGTCATTCATTTTTTTCCTGTCTTTCACAACTGTCAGAGGTACTAGCTCTCTGAACTTGCCTTTTGCTTTGTTTAACAGGAAGCATAGGAGAATTTACTAGTCACTTGGAAAGTAAAATTAGCGATGAAGTCGGGTCATTCCCCCGTTTCTACAGTTACAACAGTACATTTACGCTATTTAAACAGGCAGCATAACACAACCCTTTCCACTTTTACAAATGTTGGTAGTGAATTTCTCTCATCAGACTTCTGTTTCCTAGGGTTCGTTTAACGAGAAATTATGTTTCAATGTAAACCAATAAATAAGGTTTTACACGAACACAGGAAAGTCTTAACCGACTCACATGTGCATTTAAACAAACAAAAAAAAGTCCTTTGTGTGTGCTTTTTCTTTTTTTTTCTATGTTAATACGAAATAGCTTGATTTTAATTGTGATTCATTTCTAGTATTGCTATAAATTAAGCAGGGAGGAATTTATAGGATTCTTTGAAAGTTCAAAACCATTCCAGAGATATTATTCTAAAGAAATAAAGAATTTAATGGAGTTTGATCAATTTTTTGCCATACTGAGTGACATCTGATGTTTTTACCTCCAGCTTTTGAAATCAGCCTGGTAATAGAGACTTCATTCTGTCTCTCTCGACTATAGAGATAAGACTGAAAATATGAATCTTAAATGTGGTGACCCTAAAAGCAATGAAAAATATCACTGCGGTATTGCTTTGAATAAATTAGCCACACTTTAAAGCCAACTGGTGTTTAATTCATTATGGTTTTTAATGTGAGCAGTTAGAATAGTAGCCTTTCTGGGCTGTGTTTTGTTTAGGTGTGCTGTAGCAATGTGTTTTACACATTGTCATGAGCACATTGAGTTCCCTGTAACCTGGGTCTCTCTCTCAGTCTTCGGCTGGGCTCCAAGTACCACGTGGAACGTTTTCTTTGGGGTCCTCCTTCTCCTCTCATGGGAACTCTTGAAGAAACATTTGGCTTTTGCAGAGCTCTTCTGAGGCGAATGAAGAGTCAAACTTCCTTATGAATGGCACAGATTGACAAATATGCGAATTTCTATTACTAAAAGAGTACAAAAAAGAAAGACCCGTATGACCAACGACCTAAAGAGAAAGTCACATTCAGACGTGCAAAGATCCTGTATTTGGGGGGCAAAAAAAAACCCTCTTATCTGAAGAAGAGTCTGTCCTTGGAAGACTTGGAAATACAGATGTGGAGGGATTTGCATCTGCGCGAACAGTAGCTGGACAATAGGCCCTCAGGAAGAGCTATTATTTTAGCTGCTGATTCGTCAGAAAGATTGCTCTCCTAGTCTCCAACTAAAGAAGAAAAAAATGGGCAACTTGGCAGCTCCATACAGTCCTAAGCTGTATTTCAGCCAGGGAGGTGCGTTCCCAGCAAAAAGTAATTCCTTCCCGTATAACTGGATATCTCAGCATACCAGCAGCTCGGAGAATGAGAAACAAGCAATTTCAAAACCAGGTTTCCTGATATATAAAAACTTCATTAAAGCTACCAGAAATCCTGTACTCAAAGTGTGCTGAGGCGAACATTAGCATCAGTGAGTCCACTCCCTCCTGATCAAACTGTGCACATCCGCATGTTTAATTGTAAGAGTTTATAGGCCTGTGTCCGCATCACTGTAGTATTTTATGCCTTGCAAATATTAACAAATCTAGCTTCACAACATCCTGAGAGGTAATGCCAGGAAAACATCATATAAATATTTTAATCTCTCTTCTTGCAGTAGAACTTTCACTTCCCTTACACACATCCTTTATGCGTGTTGAACTTGTATTTATAGGTCTAAGTTTTCTTAAACCAAAACAAAACAGTAATTTATCTAGTTTATTTCTTTCAAAATGGTGTTCTTAAAGTACATCTTGCAGATAGATTGTCTGTCCCTCACAGCAAAGCCTCACAATGGGAGTCTAATAATTGCTCTTTTTCTAATTTCACTAAATGAGTTATAATTATTTTATGTCTGTTTTATGGTTACTGAATAGTATTAACCTAAGCTCTAATTATAATATAGCTTTCAAAGAAATGTATGGACACTAAATTGATGGACTGCCAGCTTATGTAGGAACATCACATAAAGCAGATATACAGCTAACAGTTTAAGGCATAGCATGTTAAAATTCAGGGGCACAACTTGTTCATGAATAAGTAACAGGGTGTAAATTCATTGACTATCTTTTTTAGTAGATCAAACAGAGAAGGGCACGATTAATACTTGTCGAAATGAATGTACAGTTAAAGTTGAATGTTACTTACACCCATAGGATTGGAAGTCTCAGTCAGAGTCTGAAAGTCAGGTTAGTCAACACCGTAACGGTAATGATGGATACTGTGTCTGTTTTCTTACGATTTGCCCCGTCTTGGAGCATTATGAATGTTACTGCCACAAATTACCCCATTGTTTTTCCTGTACGAAGTGATTCTTGACCAAATACTTTGCAATTCTCTTCTCGTCAGAGCTGGTTGAAGGTCAAAATGTGAAGACTCAAAGATTTGAACATCTAGGCATGTTTTATATAGCCTCTACCTACCCCTGCCAACGCGATGTCTGGCTGTAGATTTGCAGCCATGGCCGCTCATCCCCACGCGTCCCCGGAGGCGACAGCATCTCCTCCCGACGTTGCTCCCGCGGCTCCCGGCTCCCGCCGCACGTTCCGCCGCCTCCCCCTCGCCCGGCCGCAGGGGACTCATGGCTTGCTCATGTCAAAATAGAAAATCAGACCTCTTAGGGCATTGCTCATCCCTTCACTGGACAGGTCAGCAGAAAGACGTTACTTGGCCCTAAATCCTCAGAAGTGGTCTTCAGTGTGGTTTTTCCTCTTGACTTTGGTATAAGAGGCTGCGTTGGGCAACACCGACTTTTTGCTGGTCATCTTCACACAGCTAACAGAGTCATGCCTGACCACCCCCCCAAAACCCAAGCGCACCAGAAATAAATGGGAATTTCCTTCCCCAAGGGTGATCCTTCTCATTTAGAGACCCTGAATACGTATGACACCCATTCATCCTGGATTTAGAAAGTCGGGTGCAGACTTGTAGTTAAAAAGCGCTGTTTGAATTAGCTTCAGACTAAACAAATTAGATGTGTAAAACACACCTGGCTCTTATCTAGCTAACAGCTAAACCTTAGACTATGAGAACTAAATAAAACCTATGAGCCATTTCCTGGCCACTATGTGAGATTTTCCATTAAGTTTATTTTTTAAGCCCCAGTGTCTGTTTCTTAATTACTTAAAGGTCCGTGGATTCATTCTGTTGTATGAAATTGAATATAAATTGTTTACCAGACTTAAGGGGGCAAGGAGATTATGCACTTTCTTATTTTTAATATTTCTCTCTCATATCTGCTGTGACTGGACAGAAATTTCAAGCAACAGTTCTTGGAAAACATATGGAGATCAGCCTGGGAGTTTTGTAAGGTAGGGGACGGGCCGCGATGCCGGGAGCTGCTGCTTCTGCTGAGCAGCTCTGCGTCCTTTATGTTTTGAAATTATTCTATCGCAACCATTTTCAGTTTAGTTTAGTTTGGCAATATATCCTTGTTTCTAAAGGTGTCTACTCTTATTTGACTGCAGAAAATATTTACTTTTCTAAAGGGCAGCTTAACCTTTGTTTAAATTTGAGGTGAGCGAAAGGTCGTCGTAATTATTTGCTGTATTATTTGTGTCACATCTGAGTTGCTGTGAAGGCTGAACATGCATTGCCCTTTATTAGGAAACTGCTTAACAAAAAGCAATATAACCACATGTTTTGCATCCAGCAAATATTTTATTGGACCAATGGCTTGTACAGGAAACTTTTGCCTCTCTTGGGCTCGGACTGAGAACTTTTAAGTTAGCAGAAGGCTTACCCAGGGGAAGGGATAGAGATGGGTGGTTTGTTACGGCAGCTACAGCCACTTTGGTTTAAATATCTTGCAGTCGGCGAAAGGGGAAATCTGAGTTCAGTGCTCCTTGGTAAAGAGCCGGAGAGTGGAAATCGCAATAGTGGTGGAGGTATTATAGCTAAGGGGGATTCACGGAACATCGTACTGTCTCTGCTAACAAAGGCTTAACTTCCCCATAACTTCCTTGAGAGGCAAGGAAGAATAAGATTGCACTATGGCTGTAAGTTATAACTGAAAGTTACGTGGGATGTTTTGGTCGCATCTACAGGTAGAGGCATTTATTTGTCTGGCAGAAGGCTGCAGGAGGCAGCTCCGCCGTCGCAGGCAGCGTGGATGGCTGGGGCTGGCTCCTCCTCAGCTGGGGCGGATGTAATTCCCAGAGTGAAAGCCAGGATCACCCTCTAGTTTTGTCGTTATTGATTCGTTACAACGTTTGTAGTCGAATGCTTACTGTTTGTGAGATGCTACATCGCATAAATAAAGCTGCCGCCTCTACCTTGATATGAAGCCATGAGCCAGTGAATAATGGATTGCTAATTGCATTTGAGACAAAAGCCTCAACGCCTTTGCCATAGAAATTGTCTTTTAAGTAGAGCAAACAAAGAGTTAGCTCCCCTTAGATCAGTATGTCTGGTAAGATTACTATGACCGAAAAAGTTTCACCTGATAGTGCTCGCACGCAGAAAAAACAAGTGTCAAGCAAGTCTTCAGGAGCAGAAAACCCACCATGAATTTTTATGGATGCGCAAGTAGTACAGGATTCAGCATTGAATAATACAAGTTACATTGTGATAAGGTAAAAAGGAAATTGTTTAAATGGATAAAAGGTATTACAGCAGGTACCAAAAAAACCAATCGCAGCCTTTTTTTAGGTAGGAGTACTGTTTATATCAGTAACAAGCTGATGCTGCTCTCCTACAGAGAAGCATGCAGATGCAGTTGGGATTATCGCGGCTCCAGGCTGTGTAAAATGGGACAGGAAGGAATCTGAGGTCCAGCCGGATCAGAAAAGAAACTGGAATTTGATCGAGGCAGGGGGGTGACTCCTCTGTTAGCTGGGAATGTACATCTAATCTTGGATGACCTGCCCCTCTGGACCAAAAGTCCGTGTCCTCAGCAGGAGCCCGGCTGCTCTGGTGATAGAGATGCTCCGAAGAGCAGAGCGTATGTAGAGACCAAGCTCCAATTTAAAGTCAAGAACCTTTGCTTGAATTTATTGCTTGGAAAATATCCCAAAGGCAGCTTATTGTGATAGACTGTGTGTAAATAATCAGCACCTCCCAAGTTACTGCCATGACAAAGCGTGGTAGCTGGGAAGGGTTACTGCTTCATCACATCACTCAGATGGTTTTATATCTGCATGGCAAAGCAGCAAATATGTATGGATCTGGAAGTGCTTGATACACGGGATATACAGAGCATGGGGGTTTTTGTGTTTATGTATATTTACGGTCACTCATTAAAGGGGCAGTGACCCTTTGATAGATTAATGTAATGTGCTGCAGATGCAGTAGCACAAGTAAAATGACTTTGACAGTGAATCCACTTGTTGGCGCTTGAATTGCTATGCAAGTGGAAGAGACGATAGGCCTTCAGTTCGAAACTCTTTCCTAAAAATCAGCCTGGCCACCAAAGTACGCCGCTTTATTGAGTCAGTCCTATCTTTTCAGTAAATAGAGATTTTTTTGTCTTTCACTCAACAAGTTCCTTTTAACAACATCCATTTAAGAACATCAAAGCGAAGACGGAGGTGGTAGGAGATCGCCGGCAATCACTAGCCAGGACCGGATTGCTTAGACCTTTAAGGGTCAGGTGAGAGTATTGCTCCGTGGAAATACTGATGTGAGCAAAGGGAAGCAGAGAGACATCTCTGTGCGACCTCGCAGCGGGAGGTGAGCGTGCGATGCCGCGGCAAAGGCTTGCGTTGGCAAAGGTCCACCGTGGGAAAGGCTGTGCTGGTGTTGCACCGTGCCTTTGTTGTTCCGCAGATAATGTGACAGGGGCTCAGCTGGAAACGATGCCATTTTCTTCTCATTGCGGAGGAACAAGTCAGATTTCTAAAAACACCAAAGGCTTTAAAAACATTTTTGTTTGCGTTTTCGAAAGAACTGCCTGCAAGACAGAAGTCTCGGATCAGAAGTCGTCTTGTAAAAATCCTGGGGAGTATTGTTAACCCTCAGCGCGCGTTTGGTGATGTGTCAATCTTCTAGCAATACTGCTCGTGCTAGGAAATCATAATTTATTGAGGTCAGCGGGTTAATGGGCTGGACTATGTGCTACCAATTGGTAGACATAAAATATATTTAGTCCTGTGACATACCTAAAAGGTTTTCAATAGAGGGAGGCTCGTAATAAAACCTGTGATGAGTCGTTCTATTCTTTTTCTCCCAAAGCATTCTTTTCTTTCCAAGATAAAGGAAAAGGGAGAAAGTTGATGTTTGAAATCAAAAAAAGCTGGGTAGCTGTTATGTTGCAGATGTGCATTTTATAGTTTAATATTTTTTGCGTGAAAAAGCAGTTGGAATTCTAAGCAGACATGATGTAGAGCAATTTAAAATTAATAGAGCACTTCAAATTTTTAGGAGCACTTTAAGTTAGAAGTGATCTTGGTTTTGGGCAGGCTCGGTGTAGAAAGATGTAAAATTATGAAAGAATTCCTGATATACAAGAACGTATTGGTATAAAGGCAAAAACTAATATAGCAGATTAGGACAACGTAAATTATTTGACAATGCAACGAAACGAAAATTCAAACAACAAAATTTGTCTTACCATATTCTTTCAGTATATTTTATTTGGCTTCCATTATTCTGTAATTTTAAATATCCCCTAGAGATGGAACAAAGATTCTCAGGGAAGAATATTGAGAATAAATATTACCGAAAACGCAGAAATTCTGCTCTTGCCCGTGAGTCCTCCTGTGGGCTGACCGTCCCTCCCGCGGGGGAAGCGGGTTATTGATCGGCACAGGGGAGGTATCCGCCAGCTCCTGCCCGTCTTTCCTAGGTGAAAGAGCAGGGTGATGAAGAAGGAGACAAGCTCGTTATTGAGTCTCTCAAAGGCCACAGGGGCAAGACTGGGCTAATAAATTCTTTTTTAAAGTAGAGTAAATGCTTGTGCTGCCTCATGCCCTCCCCATAGCCTAGCACTATGTTTTCTGGGTGCTATACGACTGTCCAGACTTTTTTCCTCATCACGGACGTGTTTCCTACTGGGCCAAGCTGGACAATGTTTTTTGGTTTGCTTTGTTTGGGTTGTTTTTTTGGTGGGTTTTTGGTTTTTTTTTTTTGTGTTTGTTTTTTTTAAAAATTATTATTATTATTGTACCATCAGCAGCATCCATACAGCTGGCAAGAAATGGAATATAGGAAAATATGACATTGCTCAGCTCGCCAGAGCGTGGGGTGATGTGTGTGAACTTTCCCTGGAGGAGCCTGTGCTTGTGGTAGGTGGGAGAAGGGAAATCCCTGGGGCTGGAGGATGCCTGGTGGTGGGCAGGGCAGAGGATGCCCACGCGGACTAAAGGAGAGTCTCCCTGGGTTGACGGAGGCTCTAACACCAGACTTAAACGCTTGATCGATAGCACATCCGTGCAGCATTTGATTAAACCGGGCCTGAATTGCCATTTGAATTAATCCCATTACCAGCTTGTCTCTCCAGATCAGTTATTTCAGTACCAATATCCATCATGGTCCTCCAGAAACTGAGGAGTATCAGTCACCTGTCATGCCTTCGGGGCTGGCGTCGTAGATCAGATGTAAGAGGCGCAGAGAGAGTGTCCCAGCCAGGTACATACGGAGAGACCACTCGCCCTGCTGAGACTGACGGACGGGTGAAAGTAAGAAAGAAGGGTAGTCTGGAGGGTGACGTGTAGGAAATCTCAGTCCCGTTCCCATGGGAAACTGTCAAATGTACCCTCAGTTCTGCAAAACGTGGGTGCTCTGCTAAACAGGGCCTGTTTTTTCTAATTCTTTCTTTACCAGGCACCTAACATAAAACCATGATGCTCAATCATGGTGCACTGTTCTGATACAAATATCATTATTATCCATAGCTATAAGGATAAAATCTTTAATGGGTTTGAAGCACTCCTCCACCAACTGGAGCACAGAATAAATATCTGGTTACATAGATTTGGGGCACTTTACGCTTTTTATTGCATCGGAAAGATCAAGTAGCTCTGACCACTACATCCCAAAGAAGTTCAGTGCTGCAGTATTCCTGTGAGTGATTTAGTAAGTAACCAAATGTTCTTGTCACTCTCAAGAAATTAAGCATAATGTATTATGTGTCTCTCTAATGCCTGGTTCGTTATACTTTTGTATTGATTTACATTGTTTGCTATTTTGACATATACTTTTTATATTATGAAATGATGTGTTTTGTGATACCGCATAGAAGTTCTTATCCCATTGGACAAGGCTTGCTGCAAACAAGATAATGTAAAAAGTGATCCCTCCCTCAAAGCCCTGTCCCCTCTACATTTATTACAGTGACATAGATCATCATGTAGTGGGGTTTTTTGATGTCTGTACATGCAGACACTCATGTCTACCTCACAGAAAAAAATCCTGTGTATTTTAATAGGGGTAGAGCCAACAATATTTTATACGAATAACTAAAACCTATTAAAATTTAATAGGGAATATGGGTTTTTTTTCCCTTTTTTAAAGCCATTCCATATATTTTTGTATATGTGGTATGATTTTATGAGCTAAACTCTAGTGGATAATTTGAAAAAATCTATATGAAATTAGAAATAGTTTTCCCAAAGTGTTTTGTTTTATACATGCATTATAAATATATAACTTCACATGTGCACACTTTATTTTTCTTA
>JANZLQ010000001.1:50204159-50228412 GCA_026212715.1 Elanus axillaris | reverse complement strand
GGGGGGGGGCTGCCTCCTCTGAACTGGGAAGCATTGTGTTTACCAATCTTTACACCAAAAATCCGTTCCCCATCACATACCTTGAAATGCCTGACTTTTCCCCGTTTCCTACACTCCAAACTGCAACTTCTGCAGAAAACCCTAAACCAAGTTCAGTCTTCAGATGCGCTGTACACGTCGGCCTCTCTTTTTCATGCCAGTGCCTAACGGGATAGCGAGGGATCTGAAGGGGCATAAAAAATAAGTAATTATTGCATGTGTCCCTTGCCTTCTGACATCAATTTCCTTCTATAAAGGCAAGTCATTTAATAGCCGTGGTTTATAGCACTAAAGTACTTCCAAATGAACGGGGGAAAATAACCAAGCGGCGAGGGCTGTCTTCTTCAGTTTGCATGATAACGCTCCACTCCGGGCCTGGGACTGGACCAAGGTAAACTGAAATAAGGATTAACTGACAATAGCAGAGGCTAATTTACAGAAACCACATGAGGAGTTCCTGAGCACGGCCCAGATAACAAAAATATTATCAACGTTGTTTACAGTGAAGTCAGTCAGTTTATTAGTTGGAGTGCTTCATTATGTATAAAAGATGCCAATGATAGTCTCCTAGTCAAAATAAACAGGCATAAAGTGTTCCACATATACAGTTTGGAGAGAACAGTTACTTTGCTATTTATTTAATAATTGACCATAAATGGAGTCAAAGTGCAAAGGGAAAAAAAAAACCCTAAAAAAAGCAGCACACTAAGGGCTTTTTGAAAGATTGATAAATAATGTGGAATCTCAATTAGGCTTTAGAAGGAATGCAGATATTAAAAATTTGGTCAAGAATCTAATTAGCTGGAGGTAATTAAACAGTCTCACACGGGGTCATTAATCTTTTCCACAGACCTTTGATGTTTTGCACACTGTCTTCTAGTCATTAATAAAATTCATAACACTCCTCTTTGTGGTGTTTTATCATCGTGTTTTTCTCTGTAAGAGCATAGAGCAAGTGTCATTGTATCACAAGGGCCTTACTTTAGTTAATTTCTTTTTTTCTGCTTGTTAGACTTAACTCTTTCTTGAACAAAATGATACCAATTTAAGCCAGAAGTTTTAAGACAGGTTGTAAATCCCTGCTCTGCTATCCCCGGTAGCTTTCAAAATCCATACATGAAGAAATAAACCAAACGCTTCTGACACATCTGGTGAAACAAGAAACTTTTTTTCAAATCTAGTTCATCTGTCCGGTGCTTAATTTTGCAGCCTGCTTCATATAGTAGTCCTATCCATTTCAGAAAAAGTAGAGGATTTTTTGCTTTCTTCCTTTACCTTAGGTTTCGCTTGATAGCAAGTCCCTTGGAGGCATAACCTGCAGCGTGCGGTTAATTTTAGTGGCGTAACCGGAGAGCTCTTGAGGACAGGGCTGTGATAGAAGTGAGGAATAATTATGAAAAAGAACTAAGTAAAATGGAAATTTGTTGAACGTGACTGATTTTATGTACAGTCTCAAAAAGCGAGCAGTGCAGTACTTCAATAATGCATTATCCTGACATATTTCAAAGACAAACTGTGTTCAAGAATAGCTGAATTTAAAAGGCAAGAAAGCTACAAAGGATGCCTTTAGAAGATATAAAGATACCATTTCTATTACAAATATTAATATACATACATATATAGTGTGTGTGGTGTATATTTATGGATGTTTGTACTACAAGACCTACGTTTATGAGCTGCTAACGTAGAGTTGCATGAGGAAGTATAAATAGAAAGACATATAAATGGTTTGCTCATGAAATGTTTGTGTCTATAGAGCGACATTTCACATTTTAGGCGACTACATTTCTGAACCAGACAAATCCATTGTTTCATAAAAGTATCTGTAGATTTCGCATTTCGGTCCGTACTGTTTCAGGCGTTTGCTTGGCTGTGGCAAGAGCGTGTCGAGTCGTTATAGGACGTAGCAACGGAGCTAATACTTTGCACGCTTTCAGGTCGAAGAGCCTGATGCAGAGCTGTATTGCATTATCTGCGGTGAGATGCATACAAATAGGCACTTTCCCATTCTTCACAACAAGTGAAGAAATGTAAAATGGTCTCTAAATACTGTTATGACAACAATTGAAAATGTTGATAGGGATCATTTTTGTGGGTTTAGGACTGATTTGCACAGCTGAAATATAGCAGATCCGTGCCTAAAAAGCTGGATGATCTTATCAGCTATTTTAGAAAGAAATCACACTTGATACGGTTTCAGGAGTAAGAGGAGTTAATGAGACACAGGAATGAAAATACCTAAGAGTATATAGTTATCTGGAGCAATCGCATTCCGAACTTGTGAAGTGTTGTTCTCTTCATCTTGTATATTCTGCCCTTGCGTATTTGATAAGTCTCTGTCACTACTGGAAGTTGCTACTTTTTGCAGCATCTTGTGTTAAGTTCATATCCAAAATACAGCATAAGGCTGTACAGACCAGAAAAAAAAAAAAAAAAAAGAAAAAAATGCATAGCTACAAGGCTTTGGGTAAAAAATAGTTGCTTTCTCAATTGAATTTTAAATATGAAATTTTATGTGTCATTTTCTCAGAGGAAGGAAGTGATAGCAATTTTTTTTTTTCTGTATTACTGGGCAAAAATGTTTTCCTCTAAAAATATCAAACCAACTGCATAATACTTTGCAGAGTGATCTACTTGAAAGTGAGTGGGAGATGGACAGCAACGATTGTTCTCTTTTGAGTTTCTTTGTAATTTATAAATAAGTTCTGACATTCGTTTTTTCTTTCAAAAACATAAGGAAGGGAATTTTTATACTTTTTACTCAGGTTGAAAAATTGTTTCTTACCCACTTAAGACTATTATTATGGCTAGAAAATTGATAAAGTGATACCGTCACAAAATGAAATAACGAAGACTGAGCAGTTGCTAAGAGAAAGTCCTGCTAAAACTGCCTTTTCTTTTTTTTTTTTCCCTTAATGCTCATGCATTTTCAGTGACTAATTAACTTTTCAGTAAGGACTTCATCTTTAGTGATTTGACCTAGCTTTCTTTTACAATGTGAACCACCCAATAACCTCAGGAGTTCCACCAGGAAAACAAAGGACGGATGATGATGTCCTTGTTACTTCCAAAGTAAACAAAAGAACAAAATCCCACAACCACCAAACAAAAGCGAGCAGACTTCTCAGGTCTCTAAGAGTTCTGTTTGTTAACATCAGAAATACACTAAAGCAGCCTAAATCTTCTGTAAAAAAGGGTTCCTTTTAACGATAAATTTTAAGTAAATTGCAGATGCCACCTTCTGACCTTTTTTCAAAGTGATGGTAATGAGATCCATAGGTGGTTTAGACTACTTAATAATAATGAGATTGATACAAGGAACGCTCACATTGGCAACAATTTGATAATTGTCTGAGCAGGAAGAACTAGCCCTCCCTGGTGGTTTGAAAACAGAGCTGAGATTTGAAAAAGCTGTACAGAGCTCTTATTTAATCTGAGCAATTCTATAATGATGTGAAAAGGTAAGTGTTTTTGATTTAGTGATGTCTATATTTCAAGAGACAAGATGTTGATGATAAAGAAAAAAAAGGCAAAAGATGAATGGCTGGTTTCTGGAGACATCTTTTGGCTTAATATCTAACACCATGTATGTCTGTGTGCATTTCTCTCAGTTTTCCCACTAGTAAAATAGAATACTAATTAGATTTTGCTTACAGTCAGTTTTTAAAGTGTGGAAGGCACACTCACATTTTTTTGCTATGAAAAACGAATGTAATAGCCGGACAAAATCTTTTGAATCTGATGTGCTCTCAGGGCTGATCGCCTGGAAGGAAAACACCTACACATTACTTACAAACGTGGGACATTTTTTTTCTGTGGTCGAAATTACTTGGGAGCTTCCCAGTGACAAATAACAAATGCAGTGAAACACTTCTTCGGACCCTCTCAGGAAAAGTGGTATTTTTTGGCATGTTCACGGCTTAAAGAGGTGAAGATAAAATTATTTGCTACAGGTACCATCGAGTTTGAGGTTTGTATTAAAAGTGGGTTCACATAGGTAAAGATCTATAGCGGTCAGTCTTAAAACATGACACACAACCTCGGAATGCCGAGGGTGAACCTGAATACTAATTTCAGTGACTGTGAATTCAGTACGTCCGTGGGTGAAGATGCTGCAGGCGACCGTCCTCGGTCACCTGGGTCACCCCGTGGCAGACTCCCTGCTGGGGAACCAGTAGGGCCAGAGAGCCCCGGACGAGTCCTCCCCACTCCGTTGACCAGAAAATGTCATTGAATTTCATGGGTGGAGAATAAGAGACACCTTTATGCTTATTTAGGTATAGCAATTTGGGGTTTAGTAGTTAGGATATAGTATAGGGGTGAAACGACTACTTACGCGACCCAGGGTGCCAATATATTGCATTCATAATGCCTGTCTGCTGGCAAAATGTCTAAAATTTCAGAGTGTAGATGTAATTTTTTAATACTTTAACTCCATTTTAGATACTGCGCCTCAACTTTAAACTAGTTTGGGGGTGACAAAATGTAATCTCAGGAGAACCGCTGTTGAATTGACATGTATCAGTGTGAAATTTATCAGTTTAGAAAGCAGTCCAAAATGCTGAAAGCATTTCTTTTGTATACGTGGACTGTATTAGACGTCCTTTAACTTTAGGGAGAAATGTTGAAAAAAAATAATTACGAAGCTTTTCACGTAGAGGCAGTATCTTTATAGACGTGTGATTATTTGTGTGTTTATAGCATTAAGCTGTTAGAAACTGTGCGCTATGGAGGGGGGAAAAAAAAATTATCCGGGGAATGAAATAATAGGAGTCTTCACGTAATACTGAATTTTAAAGAAATGCATTGCCTAACAACACGCTGGCTATTTTAGATCTGAACCAGATCTCATGCTTAAAAAAGAAAGCAGCTCCTCAGTAATGGGAGTTAAAAACGTGCGGTGAAAAGTTTCCCTGTGAAGTCTATAAATATCTATTAGGACGCCCATTAGATCGAATCAAATCTTTCCTTTCACTCATTTTAACCTTCCCCAGACTGAGTTCTGTGAAGTTTTATGTATTCCTGCATGGAAGCTTCAGTCTGAAAAATGAGAAGACAAAGGTGTAAATCTTTCGAGGTTCAATGCCACCTCGCAGCTTCCCAGTTAACCGTAGGGTCATCCCGCAAACAGCTGGGCAGAAGGGAAACGCGCGGCTCTGGGGCCATTATATCATTTCCTCTGCTGTTTCCTCTAGCTACTTCTGCCAGAAAATGGCTAATAATGGGCTATTTGCATAGGGCGATAGGAGAAGGCAGACTAAAGATAGGTTTTCATGCTGGCTTTGCTTTGTAAATGTAGTTATAAAAACTGGACTAAAGAGGGCAGGAGATACTCTATTTAAAAAATAAACGCAGGCGACTGGATAGTAAAACTCTATGGGGAAACAATAATATATATTTCAGTATATAATAAAGTGATTTATTTTCAATAAAATCTGTAAAACTGCTTTAGTTACTTTGACACCTTGATTAACTGGAGTTTCAAAGATATTTGTGTGTGTGTGAACCTTCTTCATACCAACAGTTCTGAATACTTTATTGCGTCTGCTATTGAATATGTATGTTTTAAAAGCATTTGCTGCACTGTAGTTTTACTGGATGTCAGGGACAAAATAGATTAATATTAGACCTCAGCCAGAAAGCATTTCTGTGGCAGCACATGAAATGTAGCACTCTTCACTGCTGACGGTCTCCCTGACTTATTTCTTGGGCTGCTTTATACAGAGCTATGGGCTACGGGATAGATTTATTTCCTCTAAAATCACTGATTACCATTATAAAAGCCACCCCTAAAATGTTTGCAGCCGTTGAGGAAATTTCAGATCTGGCCGTACCAGGAATAAAAGGATTAGCGAAGCCAGGGCGTGTTGCGTATGTACAGTTAGAGGAGTCTTCCTATGGGCTATACATTAGGGAGTGCAAAACTTTCCCTCTTGTCTCCTGCACCAGACAAAGCAGCGCAGCGCTGATAAAGAGGTTATGCTGCACCCTGCAAAGGTCCCAGCGTTTTTCCTGAAGCCTCTTTTGGGGCTTTTGGAGATTTCGGTGCGCAAAGGTGACTAGCAGCAAGTACTTTGTCTTGCACTCAAGCACGGCAGGGAAAATTTTCATCAGGAGGAAATCCTAGCACTGAGAAAGACTTTTTGTCTTGGGTTATTTCATGCGGGGGCATCGCTGGGC
The DNA here is from genome assembly GCA_026212715.1 of Elanus axillaris. Lineage (NCBI taxonomy): Eukaryota > Metazoa > Chordata > Aves > Accipitriformes > Accipitridae > Elanus > Elanus axillaris. The sequence goes on along the minus strand of JANZLQ010000001.1, from coordinate 50,222,193 downwards.
TCTAGCTAGACGCAAGCGGCACGTTGCAGAGATGCTGGAGATACAGGAATCACCCCGCCAGGATGGTTTTCTCCTGCCCTTTTGGTGCCCTTCCCTCCGTCCCGGCACAAGAGTACGTAGAGCTATCGTACCTTGCCGATACGCCGTTACCGCATACCCCAGCTAACCGTCAAATAGACTTTTTTGGAAAGGATGGCTGCAGGTGGGCTGGGGGGGCTCTCAGCTAGGACGAAGCCCCAGCAGAAGTCGAACCTCCTGATTCCTGTGCTTAAATAATATGGGATCGTTCCAGGAATGTTCTGGTGCTGGATGTGAACAAGTCACACACCAACACGAATTTGACTTCTACTACTAAATGCAATTCTGGTTTGATTTATTTTTTCCACCTCTGTGTATATACACTGCCTATAGCTTACTGGGGAAAAAAAAAATATAAGCTGGATATATTTTTTTGTAAAAACTACTTAATATCTACATGGTACATAACTATAATGAATTAATATTAAAAATACTGACAAAACACACAAACATTAACTTTTCCTAACACTTGCACTTAAGGGAAAAAAAAAGGTTTTCTGTCTGGAAGCAGAAGGGATTTATTTTAAAATGATTCACAACCCAACACCTTCAAAAATGTTGAAAATTTGCCGTCTCGTGTCTATGGAGAACCTCTGTGTTTTCTTCTGCTTGAATATATCAGAAGAACGTTGCTGTTGTTCGCTAAGTGCTTCCAGTGCATTCATCTCAGACGGTATTAACATGGAATAAACAAGACCTCACTGAAGTTTTAGAGTAACATCCCAGAAACATCAGTATCTTTTTCTTCAGAGTTAATTTCATTTAAAGACCCTCTTTTTGTGATATCAGAAGTACAGAAAATCAGAACCACAGGTTTGCTTCAACGTTCCTGTTTAACGGTACTTTTTTTTTTTCTTTTTTCCCTACAGCTTTTTAGGTTGTTTTAGCACCGATGTGTGTCAGTCCAGTGAACGAACTGAGCAGCGAAAAACACGTTCTTTGAATACAGAAAGATTAGAAGCTTGTCTGTGGAAGAAAGTCCAAGAGTAAACAAAGGTTGCGCGATTCCCTTGGGAAAACACTCAGGTTACATGTCATGTGTTAAACGTTCTTATAAACCTCACAAAGTTGGTCCTGTTTTGTATTTCATATGCTCTACGACACTCTTGTTAATATATCACTACGCAGAGCTGAGAGGAGAAAGACACCAAAACTGTACAGACTACTATGCATAAAAGGAGCATTAATAACTTGCAGGACTTTTTCCCAAGGTTGATGATAATTTACTCCACAGAATTAAAGCTTTTTTTTTTTTTCTTTAAGATGTCAGAATGCTAAAAGGAAAAGTATGCAAAATTATTCCAGTTTGAGATGTAAATTATGCTGCCAGAAAGATGGGTGATATGTGTAATGGAAGAATTAGGTCTCTTCGACTAAAGCAGATTCTGGTAAATCATAAAATATGTAAGGAGTCTGTGGCCAATCCTGGATTTGCTAAAATGAATATAAATGTGACGAGCATCTGATGGCATGATAACTTCTGCCCTTTGAAAGTCGTGAATGTCCACGTACAGACACTTCTCAGCAGCACGGAGACGCGTGCCCTTCGGGCGAAATACCGGTTGGAGGCAAACACCACATTCACTTCTGAAGGCTTTGTACTATTTTTTGACACTATTTTCTGCTGACGCATTGGACTGGAGGTCATGGGGATCTTCTTACTTCTCAGTACTCATCTTCAGGTGCAGGCGGCACGGCCAAGCCAGCCTTTCTGTGCAGCTTTGCAAGCTCAGGCCTGGGTTCAGGTTGTCCCAGGAGGTGAAAAGAGGAGTCCAAGGTCAGTGCACAGCTTCTTTTTTTAATTTTCATGCAATAGGACCCTAGCTTTATTGCTTTAATTTGACAGCGGCTGCAAAAACGTTTCTCTTGCCATTCAAGACTGGCTCTTTCATATACGATGGCTTCTAGCTTTTCCCAAGTTCTTGGGCTGCGACCAGAATCAGGAAATCACTGTCCACCACCTGAATGATGTACAGAAGGCATTTGCTCCGGGGAAATGGGAACCAGGAAGTTTTTGCAACTTTTAGAGCAAAATATAGTAAAGCTCAAACTTCTTTTACCAGTTGCTGAATAAATTCTTTTTGTCTGTGTTTATATATATGACATATATATATACACACAGATACGTCTAAAATCTAACTCTGAACTTTGCTTCTTTTGCTTTTCCCAAAGGCTCTAGAGAGTAAGCTTGCAATCATCAATGTTTTCCAGATTTATGTTGAGTTCACCTCTCACATATTTGTAAACTAAAAAATAAAGTTACTGTGGAGCTTGTTTGACAAGCTCCTTTTGTTAGTGGCAGTATCATGGCTCATAATGTTTATTTCCAAGAAACAAAGACAGGACAGTGTTTATGCCCATAGACCGGAGCCAAGTTTCCGTCTTTGTTTTGGCATATAGAAACTCAGGTTTAGTATCCTCAGGATGCAGAAATTATGCAGGTTTGACCATAGAGTTGCAAAACAGTGGCGCTCATGCCTTCCATTTATGGATGATTTAATTTTACTCTCGTATCATCTCAAAAACTCAGTCTCTAACGCAACTTTTGAAAACCTCAAGGTGCTAAAACTTGCTTTCTGTTCTTCCAGGAGGCAAAGCTGGAGGACGGTGTCTTGCTTAGATGGCAGGGAGGAGCAGGCAGCGAGACGATGTGCCAGCTCTCCGACCCGGGGCTGAAAGTCTGAGACCTGAGACGGGGAGAAGGTGTCGATCCGGCAGCAACAGGCTGAACGCTGGGTTAGTAACTGGAAGTAGGTGGGACCAAGGTAGTTATGGACTTGGCACTGGCTGGGCTGGTGGTATATGCGGGAATAATGTGATTTTGGGGATGGGGTTAGTATCTAGGACAGGAACCAGTGTGGAAGGAAGGACAAGGATTCAGGCCTGGTGAGGCCATAGGGAAATGCCTGGGAGGAGAAGCAGCAAGCACATGGATAAAGGGCTGTGGCAGGAGAAAGACGTGGTGAAAGGGTGGGAGAAACGAGAACGTGGAACATGCCGAGTAGTTCTGATGCCACGTGACCAGGATTTGTAAATCCATTCCTAAGGCAAGCAGATGTATATAACTGCGTATGCTGTGTATGTGCCTGCTCTTCCCTGATAGCTTCTAAAATTGTTGGTCAATGTTAGCCACTGGGAGTAAGGGTCATAATGTTATTTATTTCCTATAAATTTCATGAAAGTAGGCAGCTGGGTAAATGGGGTAGGCTCAAATTAGTGAGGGAAATGCTGCATCACTAGCTTAACTGTGTCAAAGTGAGAAATCCATGCTGGAGAGAGGAGGAAACCATACTTCATAAATGCTTCTTTCGTGGAACCACTTGTGTACCACTGATCCAGTTTATTAAAGCAAAAATTACACTGAGATCTTTAAGGCTGCAGAGTCAGATACTTCCCATCTGATACAATTCAAGTAGCCTTTGCTTTTCTGCTTCTACATTATGACACAGGCTGAAATCTCACAATCTTGTAATATCTTCCCTTCAATCAGTGGACAGAATGGGAGCTCTTCAGACAATATATTATCCACACACCTCGCCGTATATCTGGGTGTCTCGCGCATTGCGCGCTCTTCAAACCTGGCTCTGAAGACATCATTACTAATTTGTTTCATTTGCTATTCAGTCGCGTGCAGCTGTAAAATATCTGAGTGCTTCAGAAACGTTCGTTAATTGTCACAACCCCTAGTAGGGACAGCAATTTCTCCGCTAATAGATTGGGAGCTGTAGCATGGGAACGTTATCAATGACCCGCTGCCCGTATAACTCCAGGTAACGTGCAGCTCATGACACTACAGTCACCGTGTTGGGAGCACACTTCCATTGACGTTAGCTACGGCTGGGCTGGAGCTGATGTTTGCTGCTCCAGAAAGTTAGGGACATGGAAGTAACTGCCTGATGGGAATAGTTTGGTTTAGGTAACTTGCTTCTCATCCCACCAGATTCCGTGATAGAGGTGGTGCATTTTCTTTCTGCATTTGTTATACACTGTCCAACTTGTGCAACAACTGAGATTGATGGACATCAGAGATATTAAATGTATTTATATACAATTATGATTATACAGATTATACGATTATCACAGGTTACTTCTTCTTTTATATCTAAGCTTAATATTTCCTCAGAGCAAATGTTTGCTGTGAACTGAATAAGGAAAGGCCTGTAAAGAAGTGATCAGGCAACTCAAAAAAAAGCTGCATCCTAACAAGTACCAGGGTACAGAGTTTAAACCGTCCACCGTTCTTAAGGTCTAAACCCTCGACTTTTCAGCACCGATCTTCTTGCAGCAATGTGTGGGTGAGAAAAAGGCAGAGACAGGCAGAAAGAGAAAAGAGAGAGGCTCTTACTGCTGCAGTTCTTCCTGAGTTCAAACTCATTGTAATTGAGTGTTAATTTTTCTTAAATTAGAAATGATTAAAAAACTGTGGCCGGGGTTGTAATGTGAGATGATCCGAAAAGGAAGGTTTGCTTTTGAACCACTGCGGAATGAATTGCAATCTTAACAAAGTAAATGGCTTGTAAATATATCTAGTAATTGTGTATTAATGGAAACTGTTGTGCACACACTGCACATGCCTCTTTGTGGCTGCAAAATTTGACTGTCATTCAGAGGTTTGATTATAAGAACCTTTTTTAAGAAGTCTGGAAGGAATGGAAAAACTCATGGTTCAGAGCACAAGCCAGAAGAGAGTCAGGTCAAGAACATTTTTCTCTAGGCAAACTATTTTATAATAGCTCATTTCAAGGCTTTGTGTTCTCTCTAGGAAACACCCAGCAGTGGCCATTTTCAGAGAGAAGATACGGTTCTGACCTGGTGGTGTTATACCTTCGGCATTTTGTGATACGGTCGTGTAAGACTTCCTCATTATAAAGAAGAAATTGCGCCATAGATTTTAAGTTAAACCAGACAAATATCTAGACAGCCTACAACATAATAAGGTAAAGATCAAATTCTACCCTTGCTTAAATTCAACCATCTCATTAACATTAATAGGGCTGCATGTGTAACTGATAGCAAAATTTGGCTAGTAAACCTTGAAGGACTTCAGTTTAAAAAGAGATTTTTATGTACAGGCCAGGAAAAAAACAGCTGAAACTGATAAAATGCAATTTATATCACCATAACGACAGTGCCTAGTAGTAAGATGTTGGATTTTTTTCCCCTTCAAGTGGGTAAAGATTGTTCCCAGACTGAAGCCTTCATCACAAGCCAACTTTTAACGGCAAGAGAAATGTCTGAACTGGTGAGTTAAGCCTTGCAGACCTTTTTGGGATGCTGGAAATGTTAGCGTGCAGTTGGATGGTGCAAAACCCACCGTAGTAAGTAGGGACCTTGTCAGGGTGGCATCTGCAATATCGGGAAGTAGGATCATCTCTCTGTTGTAGTTTAACTTTCCTCTTAAATATATCTGGGGGGTATTAGGATCCTTTTTGCAGGAAGGTATCATAGCTTACGTATTACCTCCATAAATACGGAACTCTCAGTTTTATCACTGCAGTCCTAGATGCTTTCTTAATGAAAATCCCCAAATTCCCATGCTTTGAAGAAATTTTGGAATTGTCCTTTGTGCTTCCACTTCTGACACAGATAAATATGTGATTGCCATTTTCACATTATTTATTTATACGGAAGAACAATGGTGTAGAGAGATGGCAGTTGCAGTCAGAAATGTTTCCATTCACAGCTGCGGAGTCAACATTTTACTCTGTTTCTCTGAGATGTTAAATATCAGGAGGGGTGTGTAATCATGGGATAGAAAAAATGTAAGAAAACACTGTAGTCCAAAAATACACTTTTATTCCCGAGGGTGAGGCTCACAAAACCTGCGAAGTTTTGTCATTCCCAGCTTTGTGCACTGACAAACACAACTTTCCTGCTCTTTCAGCACAGCTTCTGCTGGTTGGCTGTGCCTTGAGGAAAATAGGATAGCCATGAGCTATAAAAGACATCCCCGTATTTCCCGTATACTGTAACATGCAAGGAGCTCAGGCTCCTCTTTGTTAGGCTTCCAGATCAAGGAGCTGTTTCGAACTGAAGGTTTTTAATTATTGTTACTCCGGTAGCAGTTTAGGTGAGATGTATCCCTCACATTCCCAAATATCACAACCCCCAGAGGTAAATAACTCCTCCGTCCAGCACCAGAGACAGACTGTGGCCCTGGGCAGGGACACCCCGAGCTCCCCATTGCCCCCCCCCCGAAATCCAGAGCTTGGTCAGGGCTCTGAGAGTCAAGTGCAGGACCTGGCAGCACGTGCTTTCCTTTCAATACCTGCATGCAGAAATGTCACTTAAATTCAAACACTTGGCAATACGCATTACAGGGTATTAGTGCTGCGCAATCAGCTGCTTGCAAGAGGCACAAAATCTCAATTAAAACAAAGAATATGGCATGTTTTTTTTCTGTGAGCAACAGAAACCAGGTACTTTGGCAAAGCAAGATAACTCAAGAGCTGATGAATAAATAATAGCAGTGGATGAATAATTTAAGTGTAGTGTCAGATGCCTTGAACAATCTTTATCCTTGAAACAATAAAGTGTGACCACATGCAGTATGATTTTGTGCCATACAGAGAGGCTGTAGGACTAAAGCCCCGCTTTGGGGAAGCTGGACTCGAAGGCTTCAGAAGATGTTGAGCACTATTGCACGCAGCACTTGTCAGGGAGCAAGAGCACTAAGCTCCCACCTTGAAATTTAGAAAGAGCATGTGGCTTTTTCCCAGGTTGGTATTCTTTGCCTCAGCTGCGGAGCCTTGAGTAAAACGCTCTTAGGTGAAGCTGATTAAGGTATTTCAGCCACGTGTGGAATGGGGGGAAGGGGGGTGGGAGCTTAAATTGCAGCTGATATATAGGTAGGAAAAAGTTTTTCCACGCTTTTCTCCCTGGAAGAGGGGTGGAAATGTTTCATGAGGCAACGGAGCCTTTCGCTACTCTTTGCTTTATTTAATACAGCTCATTACCATCATTCCTTCAGGTGTTTTCAGTAATTGAAAATCCAGGCTGAGGCAGCCCTTCTGCAAAAGTCCCTTCTCTGGGTACGCCGTGTCCTTGCCGGTTTCCAGACCTGCCCGCCCCAACACGCAGATGGCTTTTCTCCGCGGGGAGACTCGCCAAGCAGATGTTTTGGTGTCCTTGGTAAGTCCTGCGGCGTGGCTTTGGAGAAACGGGGTGAATTTGGGCTTACTCAGGCCAGTGGAGAAGAAGGGTTTGACTCTGAGGGAGAAAGGATTGCTCTCATTAGTTTTATTATATAGTGTATTTCTTGAGAACTCTTGTTTTCTTTGAAAAGGATTTTTTTATATATATAAATGGAGAAGCTTTTGAAAATGCCCACAAGGAAAACGTTTCTCTCTTGATCTTTACATAGCGATCTTCACCTCATTTTCACACAAAAGATTTTTGAAGGTTATTTGAATAATTCAAGACAAAAGTCTTCTTTCACTCTTGGAAGACATCTGTGAAGTAAGAAACTGTTGTACTAAAGACAAATTCAAGATGTGTAGTCCTGCAAAAGAATTTATTTCTAAAATTCCCATGAGAAAATGGGGAACATAAGATCTCTCTTATCCTGGCAGAGTCTGGAGTAAAACCATGGTTCAATTTTTGTGACATTAAGTATTTTGGCAAATATTATCTTGGGCTTTGACTTGGACTGTTAATAAATATAATGAAAGACTTAAGAAGGAGAGATGCTTCACGTATTTTGGTGAGGAAGAAATATGAGATGTATTCTCCAGCTAGATCTAGGCGAGGACACGTTGCTGAAATACTTATGCTAAAGGTTAAGATAAAAATACACCTTGTGCCATAACTCCAGCTAGCACGTTGTGATAAATAAAATTTGGGAAGTATAAAGTTTGGGGGTTTTGGGGTTCAGGAAAGTCTCAGTTCACTTTCGGCAAGCAAACTGAAATATCTCCTGGCTGTGGATAGGGGTACTTTTTACCATTGGCAAATTACCAAACTTCTAATAGCAATTGTAGTCTTATTATCAGTGTAATTAATGTTTTATTTACATTGTCATGATGCCTATTGAGAACTCTTGAGCTGTGATAATATTTTTAATACTCTGCAAGTTACAAAACTGATCACGTTGTCAAAAAGCCCATCATCTGCATGATTCCTAAACACAGTAGAAGAGTAGGAGAAATCATAGGGAATAGGTTACAGAGTGGAAAGCAGCCTTTTTTCTGCTTTAATATCAGCTTTTATTTCTTTCTTGTTTCTCCATCTTGCACTACAGAAAAGATCTGGATTATGTGACTAGGCCACCACAATTAATTTAAAGCAGGCAAATGCCACTGTTCATTTATATTTACAAATACCAAAAGACAAATGAAAACTCAGTCTAATTCCACCACAGTATTATTTTTCTTTTTGCTTCTTATATTGCCATAACAGTTAAAAATACTGGATCAAAAATGATGGGAAAAGTAAGATTACAACTTAAAAAAAAAAAGAAAAAGAAACCCCAAACAAACAAAACCCCCCAATGGTCTAGCCTGCATATGATGTTACAGAACTAAGGAAAATGAGATAATATATCTTCACAGGGTTGTGGAAATATTCCTGAAACTGGAATTGCTGGATTTATAGTAGGTGAAATGCAATGCTAGTCAAGAAGGCAATCTGGCCTTCAGTAGACATCTGTACCTGTCTAGCTACACTATTATCTTTGGTGTATTATAGAGATTAGGATGTAACAGGGAATAGCAACAAGAAGGTGCGATGTTAATAAAGCAAATTACTGTGGGAGACTGTATTTGACGCTGGAAGTCTGATCCCTCTGTTTTGAATTCTTGACCAGTTGTAGGATTTCAAATCCTCCTCCCTGTCCCCGAGGTTGAGGTTTGTTTAATCCTTTGTTCCTGTTAGTGGTTCAGCCAAGATCTATTACAAGCAGGCAAGCAGGTGAGTGAAAGAACTGTGGGAGCAGGGCAAAGACAGAGGTGAGGACAGATTTTTAACCTTATTTAAATGTTACTGTGCTGCTGAAAATGAGAATCTGCTTCAGGGCAGATATCCCCCCGAAAGCCTCATGAGATGAGGAAAGGGAAAACACTCTGTGCCTTGTTGTCCAGTGGTATCACCTTAAGCTTAAGGAAATGGATATTAGGAGGCTTATCGTTTGGGAAGGAGCCTGCCCTGGAAGCAGCACAGATACGACAGCACCTTCATTCAAGATGCTGTCGAGGCTGATAATTAAAGTTGAAGGAACGAAGGTAACAGTAGGTGAGAAAATATAGTCCGAACAAACAACATTAAATTGTAGAGAAAAAGAACATTAGTGATATGCTGGCAGATCCAAGGCAATGGAAACTTTTTCTTTTTTGTATTTTCCCTGTATCCACGAAAGAGAAGACATGATGGGGAAAACGGGGAGGGGGATGTTGATCTCGCCCAATGCTTTCGTTAGAGTTGTAATGGCACCTACGTATTATGGAAAGTATTGGCTTGGAGACTGTGCAAATTCCTGGCAAAGGTTTTGGAGCTGTGTTGGTGGCTGAGTAGATGTTGTGTTCAGAAGCGTCTGTTGGCTTGAAGGTGGTTCAAAAAGAATTTGTTATAGGCAGAGCCGTGCGCCAATTTCTGCATTAATATGGGAAAGGAGCCACCGTATGCCATGATGTGAATGCATCTCGGTGAATAACAAGATGGAGACCTTTTTGTTTTAAACTTAAGGTTTAGGAGTTGCATGTCATCTGTTTTCTTTGTTTTGCCACAGACCTTTGGGAGCATAAATAATAATTTAGGATGAGATTAATTTCATATAACTTCAGCCACCTGAAAAAGCATTTGGTCTAGTTACCTAACCAGGCTACACTCAGTGGAGAGGAATCCATCATCTCTTGGGGTGGTATCTGTCTTTTCACATATTATAGGCCATAGGCTATTCCCTGAATTAGTTTCAAATCGAAGAACCAGGCTCTACATGAGGCATGTGTTTTTTAGAAAGAGAGGAAACTGTGATGTTACTATTTTTGATACTAGGAAGGCCACGAGCAGTAGTCTGCGCTGGAAGTTTAATGAAATATTTTTTTCAAAAATCACCATATTTTTTTAATCTTAATCTAGTTTGGGGTACTAGTTGTTGGGCGGTGGTGTATCCTGCTTGGCTGATACGAAGCGACCACAGTTTCTAGTTTGTGGTCCACCCCCCCGCCACGGAAGGTTACTGACTGTGGTTAGTTCAACCTGCGACCATGAAGCTTTTCTTATTTAGTCTCTTGATCATTTGGGGGAGTCTTCTCCAAAACTCTCCAGTTTCTCCTGATTGCTTGTGAAGGAGCCGACACCAGAACTACGGGTGCAGTGTTTGAGCAGTTGCTGTACGCGTACTTGCTGCAATGTCGGCGTGTATCTTGTGCTCAGGCTCGACACGTCTGGGCATCCTTTTATGCCCGGCACTACCTGTCCTGGAAAGGCTGTTTTCCCAGGAAAATCCAGAAACCTGTGTACTCGTCAAATTTCCTAGTCGTTATTTCTTTCTCTGCTCTCATTGCTTTCAGATTTGATGAAATTATCACTATACCTTTTCTTCCTGGTTTTGGTTGGTATTTTAGAGTCAGGACCTCGCTCTCGCAGGGCTTCTCTAGAACGGCTTAATTAGGATACCCCATTCACAGCTGCGTTTTGAGGCATAACCAATTTTTAATCCATTTAATGTGCGTGGGGTTGATTGTTCTTTACTGTGGTTTCTTAATCAAAATGTCATATGTAAGGAAGTCGGATGCTTCACTGAAGTGTATTACATAAACGTGGTATTACCTTTATCACCCAAACTCATAATCTCATTAAAAACATCAGGTTCCTGTGACACAATTAGCTTTCCAAAAACCTATTAATTGTACTACACCTAATTCTTTATTAAATTGTGTCCCGTATTAGCCATTGCACTACTTTGTCCCAGATATAGGTCAGGCTGACATATATACTCGACTATTTTTGCTTTTGCGGAGGTCTGCGTGTTTTAATTAATTTTTTTAACACATTGGCTTTCTTCTAGTTATGTCTATTTTCTAGTTCTACCATCTACTTATGGTATTGCTTTCTCATTTTGCTTTTTCCATAAATAAAATGGAAATGGTATTGAGCACTTTTTCTTTTGCCACATTATAACTTAAAATCTTTTTTTTTTCTTTAAAAGACTACTTAGCTTCCAGCAGTTTTCTTCTTCTGCATCTTTTGCTCCACTTAGCAGTCTTGTATGGACTCTAGTTTCTTATTTGTATTAATTGCTGCCAACCTTTTTCTACTTTGAGATATATACGAGGGCCTTAATTAAATGGCTTTATAAACACCAAGTAGTTTTGTAAGTTAAGTCTTTCTGGCGAAACTTTGTTTGGGTATGCTGGACTACGTTCCCTCTGCATGCAGGTGTACTATTCTTTGTATTTTGTGTCTCTTGGTAAAGTAGGAAGTGTATAATAGCATGGAGTAGAAAAATATATGAGCAAATAAAATTTCATCAGTGTTCCTTAAGTGTTTTGATTAGGTTTAGCATTTAACTATTCAATTATGCTTTTTCAGTTCTCTCAGTTCAAAGTAACAGACTTTTCTTCCTTGGAGGATCATACCTGAGTCTGCTCCCTGATATCTTACCGTTATACTGAAACTTAGAACGTAGTCCACTTGCTCATGACACCTGCTGTTCAATTAGTCTTTGTTAATGAAAAAATTTTAATTCACGATGTGACTCAAAGTCTGCAAAATTGGGGTGTGTGTGTGCTTTTTTTTCTTAACTTCTACAAAAAAGTATGTTAAAAATCTCCATTTGTAATTATGAAGTGGAAGAAAACAGAGAAGCTTTAGTAACGTTGTGTGTGCCTCGGGCCTCTGTTCCATCACCAAAGATCCAAGGATTCCTTGACACACAAGTTTGTATCATCCTACATCAGAGTTGTTGCTTGCAGTCTAACCAAGTGATTCACTACAAACCTAGGGTGATGAAATGAGTGTTTTCCTGAGTTTGCGAGAGGCTACATGCCAAAATTAAACGTCCTATGCAAAAAATTTTGAGAAGGGCACAGACGGAAAGAGCTCATGGGCAGGCTTTGTTCTGTGACTGTTCTATTTCTGGGGCCAATTTGCTGGGTTTTTTTTTTTCTTTTAGGGACAACTAATAGTTACCATATTAATAGTTTCTCTTTACCTATTGTGCCTTATACATTTTTATCTCATCTTGTGATGACTTCTTCCTGGAGCAGTGGTTTGAATTTTGATGGCTGGATAGTGTCAAACAGAGGATTGTTTCGGTCTCATTGTCAGAATTTTCCATGGAGCTTAGCAAAAATATTCCTAGTAGAAGTGTATCTAGGCTGAAAGAAAAAGTGTGAAGGATCTTGCTGCAGAAGCTCAAGAATTGTTATCCATCTGGTGTGTTGCGTTGCTGGTGCAGGGTATGTTTCTGGGGTAGATCAACCTGTGATTCCTGCACAGGTGAATTTAGGTGCTGTAACTAGTAAGCTAAGAGAAGGCTATAAATAGGAATGCCATGCTTCCAGGATGTGGTGAATCAAATCATCCAGGTCCTATTAATGAGTCCCTGCTGCATTAGGCCCAACTCATGCTTATTTTGTTATTGCCTGCTTCAAGGATCTGCAAGCATGGATTTGGTGCTGCGCTAACGGAGGCAATACTGCGCTCGGTTACAGGTGTCACTCTGGACCCGCAATACAGATGCACATGGTGCTCTTAACCCCTGTGTTTTTGGCTGAACTGTCTATGGCACAATGGTTAGTTAGCTAATCTGCTCTTAGCATGTGCTTGCAAATTTGATTTCACGTTTCACTACAAGTGCATAAGGCTCACGAACCTTGCTCCCGCAACATGCTAGATGCAAAGGCACTTGGTGTTCAGTAAATTTTGTTGCGTTTGCTTCTGGTTTTCATTATAGACTTTTTTTAAGGAAGAGGGCGAGCTAAGTCTTTTGGGACATAGGACAAGAAGGTCATTGAGGTGGCAACAGGTTCTTGTTCTTGGAGATATGTTGTATGTTTGAGCTGGAGGCTGATGGAGCAGAGTAGATCTGCTCCTGCTTGGGCTCGTCGGGCTTCTGGTCGCTCTTTACCGTGCAATGTGATTGCAATAGTCTAGGTCTGTCCTCTTCCCCTTGTGCCTCTGCTGGACCTGCCAGGCTTCACCCTCTGCAAGGTGACAGCCTGGCAGGGACGGACAGACCCTCGTAACCCCGGGCACTCCGGCGCTGGACAGAGCCTACAAACGCTCTAGCGTACCTCTTCCAAAACAGCCCAAGACTCCACGGCCATCCCTCTTCCCCTGCCCAAACTCCGACTCTGATATTTTAAATATTAAAACAACACAGAGAGGTAAATCTTCTTAACAACACAAGGAGAATTAAACAGGCAACTTCCCTGGGTAATAATGGAAAGTTTTGTAGCTAATTCCCTACACATACTGTGCAGAAAATGAATCCCATAAAATACAAATAACTTCTCCCTGAGCACCTGTAACTTCTTCCTAATATTTAAAATTTATTTATATTTCATTTAAATAAATTTTAAAATTGCAGCACAAGCTCTGTGTGCTTGCACTTCTGTACTGCGGATATGTATTACGGACCGCTTTGGTAGAAGGGGTGGTTGTGGAATAAAATGCAAAGGTAAAGAATAAACCAGTTTTGTCTTGCAACTTTGACAGCCTCTCCGGCGGTCTGGTCACAGCTTTGCCTGGGATTCTTAAGAAGAGTCTAAAAGCAGCTGAATATAATCCCAGATAGTGCCAGTTCGAAGTAAGTAAACCACCAAAAACCTACGACAAAAAATAACAATGGTTTTGGTGGTGTTTTAAGGATGTGCAAGTACAAAATACTTAAATCTGGCTCTTTATGTTAATGAACATTTGCTGTTTTCTTGTGTTGTTATCCATTGGATTGCATTTTGCACTTTCTTAAAACTAAGGCTGTGTAGATATGCTGTGCATTTCATATGATTTAATCTTATTGCCAGCACCAGCTAAGTTAAGCTCTTCAAGCGTGGGTGCTCAGGCCCTGATGGTATGGTGGCCTAAAAGGAAAATCCAGAAAAAACAACTTTTTCACCCCCCATTCTTGTGCCAGCTCGGGGCAGGATCGGTGCACTCCCCATGCAGAGTGGAGTTGTGCAACGCTGCTTTTCCCTATCCGTCAGCTCCAGCAGTGAGCCAACAACGTAGCTCACGCGGAAGATAAAATGAGACAACCAGCAGAAATGTCATGGGAAGACAGAATTTTTTCAACTATTGTGCCTATGTAAAGCGTTAAGAGATTTCAAATACATTGAGGGCTGTAAGACTCAGCTGTCCTTTTCATTTAGGAGAGGAAATTTGCACGCTCGTTTGTGTATGGATGCGATACTTTAGATGATATCTGTCCAACAGATGTGCTGATCCTTGGATGGGGATAGTCACAAAGCCCGTGCAGGCATGCTGCTCTTGCAGCAACTCGATAAACAATTTGTGGTCTGCAGGAAACAGGTTGTACCCAGAATTTATTGTCATTCAAGAAATTGCTGAGGTTTGTCTTCACAGCCACACCAGCACTATTTACATGAAGTGATAAAATGGCTCATGGCATTACGGCACAGGTTATAATCTTGCTCAGGGTAGGTAGGCTTGTAATTTTTTTATTTGACCCTTCTATTATGTTGCTTTCAATGCTCTGGTACAGAACCAACCCAATATAATTCAATTCACTACTACTTTACCCTTCAGTTAGAGCAAACCTACAGTGAGCACACAAAGGCCACTGTGATGGTATCTTCTTTGATCTTCAGCTTGCTCAATCTACTTCCTACTGTGCTGGCTCACAATTTCATTTTAATAGTTAAGTAGTTTGGACATCATTAAAAGAACTGTGTCTGGAGGCAGTGATATGGCACTGATCAGTTTGTCAAGTAATTCCATTAAAAAAAGTTCACAGTTCTGTCCTGATATGATGTAGAGAAAATGTCTCATTAAAAACAACTTTTGTAAAATACTTTCACCCATTTCAACTTAAAAAAAAATGAGGATAATTTCTGGAGACTAGCTCTTTCCAGTCTAATACATCATCTTCTTTTAATCTCCACTAGTTTCTGCCTTTTTTTTTCTAGCAATTATTAATAATTTTGTTGCTCTGCTTAATTTTCATAAGTGGGCTCAAATATATTTTTGGAAGCTCTACAAATGAAGGACCGGGTTATGATTCAGGCTAAATGCCTGTTCAACATGAAAGTAGGGTCAAACACAAGCCTACCAGCCCTGGGCAAGATTAAAACCCATTTCCTCCAAACTGGGTAGAATGCAATATGGTCTGTAGCCTCATTTCATGATTGTGTCCACAAAAGGAGCCAGATACGTATCTGCCAATGAAGTAATTGCTGAATACCTCTAAATCCATACAAGTACCTGAGTTTGCTCCTACAGGCACTGCAAAAATGCTTGTAGGCTCGTATCAGAGGATTAGTTCAAAAGTCTCATAAATATTCTCAACCTAGTAAGTCTCCTTTTACATTGTCTCACTTTTCCGAGTGATCTTTCTTTCTCAACCCTTACCTAAGTGGCACCCAGGTAGTAATACGCTACTGAAGAGTTGTTGTTCTCCGTACGTGGGGTTTGGAGAAGTCAACCTAGAGGTAGTGACCTGTTTCAACCTTGCATTTTGCCTGATTTGTGGCAAATCCTACCCTCTCGCAAACCTCAAGAAAACACTTACCTATTACATATTCTGGGTTGAGGTTTTTTTGTCCTGACAAGGCTGTTCTACTTCTTAGCTAAAGAGTTGCTTGCTAAGCAGGATAATGAAGTGGACTGCAGCTTGATGTTGTTATGGTTTGGTTGGTTGTTCTTTGTTTTTTTTTAAATCTAGAAAATTTAGCAAGTTGGCTCCACTCTTATCCTTTGTATTTGTTAGTAACAGTGTTGTGGGTTGACCCTGGCTGGAGGCCAGGTGCCCACCAAAGCCGCTCCATCACTCCCCTCCTCAGCTGGGCAGGGGAGAGAAAATATGATGAAAGGCTCGTGGGTCGAGATAAGGGCAGGGAGAGATCACTCACCAGTTACTGTCATGGGCAAAACAGACTTGACTTGGGGAAAATTAACTTAATTTCTTGCCAATCAAACCGGGGTAGGGTGATAAGAAATAAACCCCAAACTTCAAAGCACCTTCCCCCCACGCCTCCCTTCTTCCCAGGCTTAATTTTACCCCCAATTTTCTTTACCTCCTCCCCCCCAGCAGCAGTGCAGGGGGATGGGGAATGGGAGTTGGGGTCAGTTCATCACACCTTGTCTCTGCCGCTCCTTCCTCCTCAGGGGCAGGACTCATCACACTCTTCCTCTGCTCCAGCGTGGGGTCCCTCCCACGGGAGACAGTCCTCCACGAACTTCTCCAACGTCGGTCCTTCCCACAGGCCGCAGTTCTTCACCAACTGCTCCAGCCTGGGTCCCTTCCGCGGGCTGCAGTCCTTCAGGCACAGCCCGCTCTGGCGTGGGTCCCCCGCGGGGTCACAAGTCCTGCCAGAAAACCTGCTCCAGCGTGGGCTTCCCACGGGGTCCCAGGCTCCTTCGGGCGTCCCCCTGCTCCGGCGTGGGGTCCTGCCCGGGCTGCAGGTGGAGATCTGCTCCCCCGTGGGCCTCCCTGGGCTGCAGGGGAACAGCCTGCCTCACCGCGGTCTTCCTCACGGGCTGCAGGGGAATCTCTGCTCCCCCTCCTTCTGCGCTGACCTGGGGGTCTGCAGGGCTGGTGCTCTCACATCTTCTCACTTCTCTGTCCGGCTCCAGTTTCTTTGCCCCAGCAATGGTCTTTTTCCCTTCCTAAATCCATTCTCCCAGAGGCACTACCCCCGTCACTGATGGGCTTGGCCTTGGCCGGCAGCAGGTCCGTCTCGGAGCCGGCTGGCATGGGCTCTGTCAGACATGGGGGAAGAAGCTTCCAGCAGCTTCTCACCAAAACCTTGCCACGCAAACCCAATACAAGACCTAATTAAGACCTGCAACCTTAGCATGGCAGGGCTGAGAGCCCTGCTGTCACCCCTGGGACAGCACTGGCAGCATCCACCAGCACTGCAGACCCTCTGCCCACCGAAGCAGCAGTGGCACGTCCTTCCCATGGGATCTGCAAGGGAGGGGATGCACCGGGCATCCACATTTCCCATCAGGATAGGGGTCACGAGACCTCTCTTTCTTTCCTTTTCTTTTTTTTTTTTAAAGATTTGACCTTCAGAAGGAAATTCATGGGCAGCTCTAACAATAAGCGACTTTCCCCATCTGTGTTAAGTGCTGGGGAAAGCTATCAGGCAAAGAAAATTGATTCCCTTTCAGAGACAGAAACAGACCCAGAGAGGGATTTTATTTCCCTGTAAGGTTATTATATTCAATGTTAACATTATTTAAAGGGTTTTGAATGGAGCTGTACTCCACAACACCTCATTATGGAGTAAAATCATCTTAATGATTATGCTCTGCCAATACCCACTGCTTTATGGGGTGCTTTCATTACGATTAGAGATGCTCTCTGTCTGGGAGTGACGTGCATCTCTCACAGCAGCCTGGCGAGGATGGGAAAGAAAAGGAAACCAACGCTGTGCAATAATTGTTAGCATTTCTGCCTGCAAAATCCCCAAAGTTGTAGCAATTCCGTTCAAACACGTGGGATTTTGCATTTTCCTGCGGTGCTTTTTAGCGCTAGAAGCCTTCAGAGGGTTTCATACATTAAACATAGGTTCTGTGCTTAATCTATTTGTACTGGCCATCTCCCTTCCATACGGAACCTGTCAGGAGTTTAAAATAATTTGAAATTTGGTCGTTTCTTTCCACATTGCATTACTAAGTGTACGAACGGCACTTATCACCC
The DNA here is from genome assembly GCA_026212715.1 of Elanus axillaris. Classification (NCBI taxonomy): domain Eukaryota; kingdom Metazoa; phylum Chordata; class Aves; order Accipitriformes; family Accipitridae; genus Elanus; species Elanus axillaris. The sequence goes on along the minus strand of JANZLQ010000001.1, from coordinate 50,204,291 downwards.
ACTAACACACCTGCAGTGCCGGCACCTTTGCATTTGTGGAACTAAACACATTAATGCATGTGAATAAGTAACACGGACTCGTATAGCTTTTCTTAGGCTTAGCCAGGAAAGCTGTTCCAGTTACACCCCCCC
>JANZLQ010000001.1:50184873-50204059 GCA_026212715.1 Elanus axillaris | reverse complement strand
GGCGTCCCCCTGCTCCGGCGTGGGGTCCTGCCCGGGCTGCAGGTGGAGATCTGCTCCCCCGTGGGCCTCCCTGGGCTACAGGGAACAGCCTGCCTCACCGCGGTCTTCCTCACGGGCTGCAGGGGAATCTGCTCCCCCTCCTTCTGCGTTGACCTGGGGGTCTGCAGGGCTGGTGCTCTCACATCTTCTCCTCTCTCTGGCTGCAGTAGCGCAGTTTCCTTTTCCTCCCTTTCTAAATCCATTCTCCCAGAGGCACTACCCCCGTCGCTGATGGGCTCAGCCTTGGCTGGCGGCGGGTCCGTCTCGGAGCCGGCTGGCATGGGCTCTGTCGGACACGGGGGAAGAAGCTTCCAGCAGCTTCTCACAGAAGGAACCTTTGTAGGCACCCCCCTACCCCCCCAAAAAACCCCACCCTTGCCATGCGAAGCCAGTACACAGTCACATCCTCAAGCCAGGTAATCTGAGAAAGTACATTTGACCGAGTATGCCATCGTACAGTGAAATCGCTAAAAGCTGGTTCCAAAATACAGATTATTATCTCTGGGGCACAGTCATAAGGAGCTGAGGCGTTGCTGGATCAGAGCAGCACGAGCAGGATGAAATGTTGGCTGACATGAGGAGGTGTAGTAGTTTTCTGTCTCGTAACAGCAGAAGCAGCCGGCTATAATCTCTGCGGAGTAAGGAGGAGAACAGAAGGGGACACAAGTTAGCTCCAAACCAATTTGCCTTGAGATGTGTCACTCCGTTTTAAGTTTCTGTGTTTGCAATGGGACTTAAACTCGTCTTCTACATTAGCTGAAGATTATACAGGCAAGGGTGTTTCACTCTGCTGATAATGGAGAAGATATGTAGGCACTGATGTTTAGTTTTCAGGATGGTGTTTTTAGTTGGGCTGAGCTTACCGTGCCGTGTGGAGGCAGAATTTTCATCTGCACCTTTATATCAATAGTCTGGTTCTTAAAATTTTCACCTGATACACACCTATAAGCAGGCAGGGAAAGGTGCATACATTCACCATTTTAATTTGAGCTCGTTTGAAGACAAACAGCTATCAGTGCTGCTTGCATGAATACCGAGGTTCAGTTAAGACGGTATTAAAAACATTGTCAGTTTAATCTCTCAGTCCATATTCTCTGATGTAGTTGTTTTGTTTGAAGGAGGGAAAAGAATAGATTTGAAAGCTGGAGTTTAAACAAAGTAGAAGCAATTTATGTCCAGCAAAGGCCATAAGGAAGAACTACTAGATGTATTCTTTTATCTCATTACTATCAAAAGTTCTGGTCTGCAGTGTTGGTTTTGCCCTTTTTAAAAATTCCTTTTAAAAACGGTAATAGTAATAGATATGCAACTTTAATTTCTGATCCATTTGTCTGAGCTGGTATGTTTTACCTGTAAGGATAGGATATGAAATAATTTTCCATGTATAAATGTATGTGGATCTTCAATTTCCCACCCTGAGGAAGAAAAAAACAATACAAAAAAATCCAAAACCTATAGAGAATACCTCGAGCCCTGGTACCTCTTAAAATAACAGATGAAAAAAGAAATTTGAAAGCAAAACGAAGAGATAAAGAAGCATCAGCCGCTCAAACCCCTTAGGTATTCTACCTTCCAGTGTGCACCATCTGACTGACACACTTCTCCATATGCTGAGGAGGAGAAAGAACTATTCCCAGCTAACCCACAATTATGCCTTCATTATTTCTTTTTAATCTCCTCAGAGTTCCCATAGGGCCTCATATTTGGTTAGATGAATGTCCCTGCAACAGACCAACTTAGCTCTGCAAGTCTAGAAGAAAACTTTCATGTTATGTTTAGTGCAAATTTGGTCCTAAGCTATTTTTATCTTCCCCTTATTCTCCTTCTCGTTCTGTCATTAAATAAACTATTTTCAGGGCTGCTATCAGTCTCCCTGATGGAGTTGAAAGCTTTGTTAGTACGGAATAAGAATAATAGACATTTCAGTAATATTTTTTCCCCGTTGTGTTTTTAGAGGTATTTCTTTTTAGAGCTTTTTACAGATGGGTTGATTTTTAGATGTAAAGCAGGATCTGGACCACTTACATAATACTGTAACAAAAATCCCTAGATTTCACTGGAAGAAATAGCGGGACCTACCAGTCGTGTCGAGTGTACTTTATATATTTCACACTCTGTTCCATGCAGATCTAACTGAGATAAAATGATATAAAGAGAGAGATGTATTTTTGCCTACCTATTCTGTGTGTAAAGTTATTTTGCTTGGGGGCCCAAAGTATAAGCAGTATAGTATTAATACGGTGAAATTGCTACAATTATGTTGTACTCCTACATTACCTTTGATGTGATATTTTGCAAATTGTTCTGTGTAGAATTATTTTGCTATGGTTACATTGTAAATGTCATTTTGTGACGAGATATTTTGAGATGTATATAATGACTTATAATAAACTTTATGGAAGAATCATAAATAAGAGATTAAAATCTTATATATTGTAATGGGTTTTTTGCATCATTTTTCTGTACCACCTGTCCTAGTTGCTTGTAGTTGAGCATTATCTTTCTTTTGCACTTTAGAGGTTTACTTAGTGAATTTAGTGCTAAAAGAAGGTGATCGAAGGACAGGGCTGGCTCTCGTGTCACACTGCATGGTCTTTGCTTCTACGTGTTCATGATGGAGGTTTTCAAGTGTTGGGCGGACTGGTAAAACACTTGAATCCTCCACTGACTTCAACAGATTTTTTTTTTTTCTTTAAGTCCATCAGTCTCTGACTCTGGATCCCAGCTTCTGTCAAGTTTCTAGCAAAATCCAGTTGGAATTGTATGTTTTCTGTTGTGGGGTCCAAGAAAATGAATTAATAACTTAACTTGTATTTTGTTAGTTTAAGGTAACATCTTTGTAGTTACAAGCCCGTGCTGAATTTGAATGAAGTGATTGCTTTAAAGCATAAATCTCTGCAGGTTTTTACCAGGTCCAAGACAGTTATCTTCTTACTCCCTGTTATCTTTTAGTTTAAGAATAAAAATGTGGGTACTGGATCTCCAAAGGACAGGTTGCATCAAGAAATGCTAAAGCTGAATCACACTAAAATACATGAAGTATTGACTGGAATAATTTTGTGTGATGAAGGGAAAAAAAGAAAAAGAAAAAGAAAAAAAGAGCAGCAATTACAGTATATTGAAAAGACCACATTTCTGCATTTCCAGAAACTTAAAGAAGAAATAAAAACCACGTTTGTGGTTATACTGCTAACTGGAAGCAGGAGAGTATTGCTACTCTTGAGCAGGGTCAGACACAACCTTTTACTGTGGCTTGTGGATGAATGCTGCAGAAATACACTTAATGGACTGAGAAAGAGGGTGTTGAAAATAGATTCGTGAATGATAATTTGAAAAATAAGTTGCCAGTCCCAATAACTTTCTTAAACCCACATCTTAGAAAGCATTTATGCTATTTTTGGAACATTATGAAGTCCATCAAAAAGTGCAATCAGCTTTGAATGCAATAAAATAAAAATCAGGTTTGCAATTATGGTCTGGTTAAAATCTTCAAAAAGGGAGGAAAGTGTCTCTAAGACAGAATTTATAATGGCTTTTGTAATGGAAGTAGTCAGTAGCTATTGGTAATCTTTTGTATTTCATTAAGACTAATTGTCTTAAGGTGTTTTACTGGATTGTGCCTTACTAAAATTTTTATTTTAATTTTTTCTTTAAGTGGATTAAAGCCATAATTTTAAGTCTTTAAAGGACATTTTTTTTCCCTTAGATACATGCTGAAAGAATTAAAGACAAGTCAATAAATTCAAGACATGTTTATTAGACCATTTCAAACATGACATGGTACGCTGCTAATGAAGAAGGAATTGTGCTTTGTTCGGATACAAGACATTCACCTTTCCCTATTGCCCTAGCCCAGGACGTTGAGTCTTAAAGTGCAGCCATGGGCAGCACTTGCCAAATTATTTTTTAGTGCTTTGGAAGTCCCACAGATCTGTCTGCAGGTTGGCTTTCTTGCGTCGTTTGTGTTTTATGGCATAGATGTGCTCGCCAGGTGGGATTTGCTGTGGCACTGTTTTCTTCGAAGAAAACAAATGGGAGGCGAAGGCAGCTTCATCCCCGAGCAATTTGCTGCCCACCAGGTCTTTGCACCTCTTCCTCTCTTTGCCACCTCCTGCTGCTGGCCCAGGCCGATGTGCTGATGAAGCGCCGGTGTTGTCCGCAGGCTGACATCGTCACGACTAGAGGTTCGGTTTTCAACAAGCGTGAAAGAGCAGGGAATTAGTCAGGTTAAAGATTTTCTAGGTATGGCTGGGCTGGAAGGAAGGGTGGTGGTTTGTGCTTGTAAACTCTTATTAGAAGGCCATTTAAAATGTGTGTCAAGGATACCCCAGAGACCCGGCTTGCTGCTCTCTCCAGTTGCATTTTGAAGATGGGAGTCTGAATACTGATATTGTCATTGTTCCTGCGGTAATGTTGGCCATGACCGTTGCCAGCGGATTTTCTGAGTCATAGTGCTCTTTGGAAAACAAAACATGGATATGCAGCATGCCCTGTGTTTTCAGTGGGTATGATTTTCAGCACCCTTCCCCCAGTGTGGTTTGGTTTGTTGGGTTTTTTTGTGTTTGGGTTTGTTTTTTTTTTGGTGGCGGTGTTAATCCAGTGATAACTTCTCTTGCAAGTTCATTCCTACCCCTAGGCTCAGTCTCTTAAGGACAAACTGTGAACTGATGCTTAATTAACCACCTGCCTCCCCAATAAGAGCTTACTCCGGTATGATCCTGAAGGGGCACTTGAGAAAGGAAAACGCAGGTTTGTTATTACAATAACTCATTTTATTTTCCTTCAGCATGCTTTGTGTCATCGTGGGCAGGGCGGGGGAACAGTATCTCGGTGAGCTTTATAGGGTACCCATTTTGTACAATATGTGTGTTGGAGATGAAGGTTAAGGACTTTGAAGGAGTTAACTGAGACATGCCATGTAAGAAAGAGCAAATCACCCCGTTTTTAAAGTATTATCTATTTTTTCTTTGTCATGAAGCAAGATTAGTTTAAGATTTGAAAGTCAAAGGATCAACCAATAAGCCATGATCTATCGACTTTAAGCCCGGACTCTTGCCTATCGCTTTTAACTCAAGCGATCCTCGGTTTGTTTAAAGCTGAAGTGCTTCAAATTGAATGGCTACGGCAAAATTAAGTTTTCAAACCTGGCGATGGAACAGATTTAATGAAATTTCTATTTAAAGTTGTGCTGTGAGGGTGATATTATGTACTCGTACCCCGTGCCAAGTTGTGCGCCTGTGTATTAGGCGGAATATATAATCTTGCGTGGTTGAATTTTCGGGCATGGATATCACTCAGCAGAAGGAAATGAATACATACGAATAATGTTCAAAGATAATTATGCTAGTTTTTCAGCCTAAATACCTTGGAATCTACAAAGACAGTTCGTAGACAAAGGGGACACTAGTAAAATTCACTGCAATAGATTTCTCCATTCATAATGACAGGAACATCTCTCTCAATATTACTTAGCTAATGAAGGAATAGATCTGCTGTGAAGTTCCTAGGAGGCTCATTTTCTTGAGTACAGTAGTAAAAGTTAGCTGATGAATGACCTAAACTGCTTAATGTTTCTACTTATAACTTCTGAGCAGCAAGGCGTATCTAGGAGAGTACTGAAGGAGTTATCCTCAGGAGGCCCCAGTGTCCTTGTAGGTTGTCAGAGTCAATGAGCCAGGTTTATTTCAAATGGCTCCTTAAATGAACATTTATTTTGTGCCAGTAACACGTTTTTGATTAACAGCTCCTTTTGACTAATTTGCTTCCCAAAACAGCCCAATAAAGGACTCGTTTAAAACATAATTAAAAGCATGTTATTGCTAGTAGTTAATACTGATTAAAACAGGCATTAAGACAATTATCGTTGAAGGAAAGTAAGCACCCCGTAGTTAGTATAGAATCCATTCTTACAGTTTTTATGCATTGCATACAGAAGTGGGCTGCCTGCCAAATATGCAGAAGTTCTTATTCTGCACATAATTGCATCAAAATTTGATTCCAAATAATTTTTTAACGGACAAGCAATCTGACAATATTTGTGTCAGCTATTTGGATTTTTGTTTTTAGAATACACGCATTTTCAACAAGTTAAAGTGAACACTTTCTCTTGCCTGGTTACTAAATTGACTAATAAGAAAGAAGTATCCCTGTTACTGTGTCTTGGACTGATGCTTTAAAGAATGTGATTTCTTAATTGGACTGCACTTTTTGCATCTTTATTTTGTGCCTCTGCAACTTTACACTGTAAATTAATTGTTGGGTGTTTTTTAAAATTAAGAAAAAAAAAAAGCATGACCAAAATATTGACTGGCAGAGGTTGTAGTTCTTTTAGGTACAGAAATGGAAGGTTGTCTGAGAATAATAAGGTCTTGATGTTCTGTGGTGGGTTTTTAGGGAGTTTGGGGGGTTTTTTTGGTAGCTGAGTGCACAGAGTCTTTCCTTCAAGTATATCCTGAATTCATCAGAAAATGCATGTAGAAATAATGTCAAGTTCTTATTATTAAATTAATGGAATATCTTCCATCAGGGTGAAATATTAAAGATAATTATTTTAAAATCAAGGGCTCTAATTATGACCCAGTAGCTTTACAATTACTGTAGAGAAAGGAAATGTGAAAAAGTGTTTGTCACCACTTTTAATCTTTACGTGAAAGTTCAACTTGTCATTTTACACATGCATTTGTTTTGAACATCTTGATTCCTTAATTTCTGAGCTGCATTCGATATTATACCATTGTTACAATTCGTAGCAAAGAAAAATGTATTATCTACTGTAATCTGTTTTAATTTAACAAATCGGTAAGAATGGATGAAGGCTTCTGAGGTTATTTTTAACAGTTACTTGAAATGAAGTTTAAAATTTTGAGGAATTTTAACTAAGGGCTTGCTTTCAACATTGATTTCAATTTTTTCTGCCTTACCTCGGTATAGTATTAATACTGGAGAAAGACCAAAATGATTATGCGATCTCTTAAAAACGGACTAAAGGAAATTCTGTCTTATTTCCAAATGTGCGTTGTGTTATGTCGGAGTTTTAATTTTTTATTAAAAAAAACCAGGAAATGAAAATACACTAATGGTTATTTAGCATATAGTTTTACACCTTTTGGCAGTACATTGCATGAGTGTGCTTTCAGCCCCCACATTCTGCCGGGTAGATGAGCGGGAGCTGTCAAGGATCCGACACGTTCTCAGGGGCCAAAGCTTTGAGTTTGCGATAAAGCTGTGCGGTGTGTAGGGAGCAGAGTGAGACCGATGTGTCCCTGGAGCTTTAAAGTCTGGTGGACTTCCAAGGCAAGCATGTAATTTGCTTGTCACTGGAGTCTGCAGTCCTGAGTCTCCGAAAGCCGCCTTCCAACCTGAAGTGGTTGCGGTGGGTCCAACACCTTCTGGATTCCAGGTTTGCACAGTAACGTCAGCTGAAAAAAAGAATGTTTCCTTTTTTCCTCAAATCTCAGCATTACTAGAGATGAAAGCGAGCTGAGCTGAGCAAGCACAGGTTTGACAAGTATAGAGGATATAATGTCAACGCTAATCCTGTGGTTGATACCTATGCTAACGGCTTTGGGAAAGTAGCTGGAGATGGTGCGGAGCTGCTTTTCCCCCATCCTGAGCTATTTCTAGGAGGAAGGTATGAAGCTTTGCAGCTTGTGGGCTGATGCTGAAAACAGACCACGTGCGATAGGTGGGTTTGGAACAGTTCTTTTTTTTTTTTTTTTTCTCCTGGTGTGTGCCAAGCTGCTGCACGACGTCCACGCGCTCAAACACGCTGCTTTCCCCAAGCACGCCGGGATCTGCCTTCCCAAGGGGGTGTGGGTCCTGCATCACGGAGCCACGGACACCAGCATCTGTTCTGCACAAAACAGCACCAACAACGTTGGCATTTGGCACCGTATGCTTTGCGTTTCTATTTGGTGCACTGTCATTAGCTTTTTACTGTTTTAGTCCCTAGGTCAATGCGCATCTGTTGCTACGACAGTCGTTCGTAGTACGTGCGTTACGTAGAGCTTCTGACAGCATTGACCATGATGGACATCAGTAATAGCCATAACGTGCTATAACCACATTGGGCACAGCAATAGTGTCTGAAACACCGAGCAAAGAGTTGGAGCTCTGTGTCTGTTGACAGCAGACTGCTTGGTGTGAAATGTGAGCTTTGCAAACACCCCCACTCTGGAAAATTCTGAATTTTTCCATTGCTGGTAGACCATATCTGAAACAGATGCACGTGGCGAGTGATTAGTACCTTACTTGGCCGGTGGTCCCAGAGCTGCTGAGGTGCAGCACTGTGTTTGGGTGCAAGTGGGGCTTTTATAATGTAGGAGTGTGGGGAACCTCGCCCTTAAGCCAACCCCGCACACCTGAAGTCGTCTCTGAAATAACTTGATCCTGCTTCCACTGTAGAACCTCGCTGCCCTCCTTGGGTGGACATTAGGCCTGTGATCTAGGTGGAAAGACAGACCACTTAGTTATTTTTTTCCTCTTCAATAGACAATGGCATTGCATATAATTAAAATCTCATAAAAACTTTCTTCCCGATTATTCTTCTGAAAATATCAAATGTGTATGTAATCCTCTTGGGGGAAGTAACATCTCTCTCAGTTTATCTGTTTTAATTAAACTGTTAGTTAATTCTTGATTCTTGGGTGTGAAGAAGGGAAAAGAAATCATCTGAAATTATTCAGTTACTGTAGTTTAATGGATTTTTAACAATTACAGGATGAAAAGCAACAAAAATAAATAATACAGTTGTTAAACTAATAATGTAACAAAGGTAAAAAGACATCCCTGTAGGCTAGAAGTATTAAAACAAACCAACCAACCCCAACAACCCTACAATCAAGGACTAGCCAGCTTTCTTCTTGTTTTCCCACTAGATGGTCAGGCTATTAACACATTTGCAAGAACATCTGAGGAGTAGAGGGCCGTAAGGGAGGGAAAAAATCCCAACGCTTTGGAATTGCAACGAGTAGGTAATGGATGTTGGAATTAGTTGTGGACTAGAGGAGAAATTTGGGATTTTGATAGTGAATTAGAAATGATGGATTACTACAGTCTGTGCGAATGCCCCTGGTGACAGAAGGAGAAGAGGTGAGGAAGGGGGAAGGGGCTGGTGTCGTCCAGGCAGTTGCTGCTGATGGAGCTTTGCAACCACACTCTGAAACACAAAGACTGTGTTTCTCAAATTCAGAGGAAATAATGTTCCTGGTGCAGAGCCATAAAACGGTGACAGCCTGAGAAGTTACACCTCTTCAAGAAAACTAATTTAGGTAAGACTTATAGGAGGACTGCGTGAGATTTAAGGATAACCTGGTCTGAAGCAAGAGATGAAGCTCAAATGATGCTTGTACAGTGCGGTGTTAATATTGTCCACGTGACGGAAGAAAGGCAACAACAGCGAAGAACCGTTGGGGGTAATAAGGTTTTCGGAAAGAGACGCTGGCATGCACTCCCAAAGGGACTGGGAAACACGTGAACGTGACCGCGGAGTTCTGGCTCTGACTGAAAACCAGGAAGAAATCATGTGGAATTTGGGGGAAGAATGTTTTTTTCAGTGGACTGCAGAGATGAAGTGGTTTCTATAGATTTGAGAGACAGGTATCGGTGTGCCAGCAGCACGAGGCGCTAGAGGCCTGCAGAGCTCCCTCCGACCTTGCAATGGGATGAGGAGGACGATTCTGGGAGGAAAAGGAATGAGGAAGAAACCAGAAAAGCTTATTGCATTTTTTTTTCCTATTTTCCCGGTGAAAACCTGTGCCCTAAGAGCCGCGGAGGCAGGAAGAGAGAACAGAATGTTTTGAAAGCGGAGGGAACGTTGGCTGACGTGAGGACCCAAGGGAGCTGTGGATGAAGCAGTGTGGTGGAGGTGGCCAAATCCATGGATGCGGGAGGGATCGCTCCTTGCCCGCAGGGCTGCCTGGCTGGAGAGGGCGTTGAGCTGGACTGCGGGGGTTAGGACACGGCTGCGATGGAGGAGCCTTCCGCTCGTGCCGTGGGGCTCGCAGATAGCAGCGAGGAGGAGAAAGCACCAGCCAGGTCCCCAAGTGGGCTGCGGGGATTGTGGCAGGAATGAGAGAGGACTGGGCAAAGTTTTTCTGGAAGTGGCTCGAGTCAGATCAAGTAAAGCCCACAAGCAAGGACGTGGACAGAGAGCTGTGCAGAAACCTTTCTACTTCAGCCCGGCCTTCCCTTTGAGCTTTCTCTATTTGAAAGTTAAATTTCTAATTTTATTCAAATAAAGCCTGGCTTTCTTGTGTTTAAAAGACTTTTGGTCTTTAGGGATCTCGCTGTAGGTGATGGCTTCAGCAGATCCACTTCAAAGCTTTGGCGGATTCAGTGTCCTATCATAGCATATACTAATTAGTGAAGCTGTGGGCCAAAGTCCTGTGGGATATAACCCAACAGATACAATAGTATTATACTGGAATTAGTCCACTAAACCAAAACTGTAAACCTGCATACACAGAAGTCCATGGCAAATTTCCAGTCAATTCCAGTAAATATAGGATTGGGACATAATGAAGAGATTGGAAAAAATCTTGTGAATGTTCTAGGATTGTGAATAAAAAGATCTGGAGCATTTTGATACCGGAAGGAGAAAAAAAATGTTTGCTTAAAAACTCAGTGTATTGGAATAACCATGTGAAACCCCTCTATTGATAATAAGGCATTCTCCTATTTGCTCAATGTAAAAGAAAACAGGAGATGTATCGTGTATATATACATGTATAAAAAGGGGATTTCTCGCTTGTATGCAGAAGGGGAGAAAAAAGGAGTGATATGTGAGAGAAAACAGGTGGAAAAAATGGCACACTGTGGAATAAACTCATTATTCACCATTTTAATGTATAGTATTAATGCTGATGTCAGATGCATTTAACGTTTGCCAGTCTATTCTAAATCAAAATGAAGTTTATCTATCTTAAAACTTCTACATCCAAAATAGTAAGCTCTGAAAGTAGGTGTCTTGACACCTTTGCTTCCACACCCACTCAGAAAGCAATTGCATGTTTGAGAGGATCTTCTTGCTGTGGCAAGCCTTCTTCTCAGTTCTGTGCAGGCTAATAAGGCTGTGGGCTTTGTTGATACATTTTAGGGGAAGAGTGTATTTGGAAGGAGAAATTGGAAGCTGAGCTTTTGTTGTGATAGCTCTAAGACTCTGTATCTTGGCTTGGAGTTCTAAGACTCCATTTGAAGAAGGAAAAAGGAGAGAAACCAGCAGAAATGATTCAGGTGTCAAACAAAAATCTCTTCCAAGAATAAGATTTATTTCACTCTGTAACCCCTTGCCAGAAGTTTGTGTTTTTGTGGGAAATGAAAATTTCTGTCTTGGTGGTACTAGTAAAGCAGAACCAGCTGAGCGTGTTCAAACAATGGACAGAGCGTGTCTCTGCGAATTGTGAATTTTCTGGCTTTTGTCACTGTATGTCACAACCATAATTATTATTTAAACATAGAGGTGAGCTGCAAAGCATAAATGAAACTTTATTTCATACAGCATTTCTCAGCTAAAAGTTCCTGCTAAGTTGTGCAAGCCTTCGGCACGGCTGCATGTTTTGGTTTATCCTCATTTAAAAAATTTGTATCTGCCCTCTGAAATTACCCCCGTGTAATGAGAAGATCCCAACGAAATATTTATGTACCAGCAAACAATAAGTTTATGAGGTGGTTGTTGGGGCGTTTGGGCACTTCCACAGGTCGAATGCTGTGCAGGGGTAGACCGTCTCAGCAGAGACTCCGATAGCCTGGTCCTCGCCGGAGAGCGTAGTCCTGTGCTGGGCTGTCAGGCTTTCCTCCTGCCTTCCAGCTGGCAGATCACTTCCAGTTAATGTGCAGCACGAGAACGTAACTGTAACTCCGCGGTTTTGTGCTTCTCTAGTCTGGAAATATTCACGTTTTCACAAAATGGCAATGGAGTCTCTTTTTTTTTTTAAACACTAACAAATAGCCCACCTGTACTAACATATAAAAAAAATCTGTGCAAATAAAACCTCTATTTTAAAAAGGGTAATTTGGAATAATGTGACTTTACAACTGTCTTCACGTCGGCCTTCTAACGCAGGCAGGTTTGATGTTAGGACTGTTGATGGTCTGTAACGCTTGCTCCTCACAAACTTGGAGAATGTTGGCAAGAATTGTTTAAACGGTGACAGGTTTTTAGAAATGATGCTTATGTTGTAGGATTCTTGTGTTCTAGCTAATGGGTCTTAGTGAAGGCAAAAGAAACCTCATTTCAATACCGGGAGACAGCGCCCGCAGTTGTGACAGATACACGGATAGTACTCGGATGTCAATGTGAAAAACACATCTGAAAACCTAAAATGTGTTTATCTGTTAGAACCAGTTCAAGTGAATCAATAAAAAGTTTCAGGTTTTTTTTATTGTACATGTATGTATGCATGGAAAAAAAAAATCGATGAATTTGTACTCCCTGTTCCAGTACATGTTAACCAGCTCTAGCAATCCAGCTTCATTGCTCCTACTCTGCAATTCTGGGGCTGTTTCTAGCTGCTAGTAGCCCCTATTTGTATACATTAGAGAGTGCACAGACGATACGCCAGCTGTGCGTCAGGCTATTTCCATCCCTGATGGATTTGTCAGGCCGAAGGAAGGAAGAAGCCTGGCTTAGTATCCAACTGCAAACCTAAACTGGGCTCACACTAGGGTGGCAACTATGGAACTTGTCTAGAAAGGCAATATAAATTGCTATGACAGATAACCACAAATATTTCATATTAACCCACTCAAAAGTCGTGGGAGCTAGAGAGAATATAGCAAAGGTTCTGGGATCTTGGTCTGGAGTCTGTTACCTTTACTGCGATATCTGTGCTGTGAAGCGTTCTGCTGTGTACTCTGCAAACTTCTCTGTAGCGTGTTCTAATTGTGAAACTAGCTCCTCTTCCTCTAAAAAACCTTATGCATATGTTTAAAACTGAGGTTAAACTTGGGACAACACTTTCTTTTGCTGTGCTACACCAGGAGAAAAGAACTCTCTTATTTTCCTTTTTTTTTTTTCTTCTGTAACTGGGTGTGGTGTTTTGCTGCTGATATATATTTTTTTTTGAGTTCTTTGGTTAGAAGCACTAAGGGAAGACCAATGGAAAGCTTGAAGAAGGGAATCGGGTCACGTTTCAGACAATCTCGCATATCTATACAGTTAATATAAAAAGATAAAGGGGCTTTTCAAGCCAGGTTTATTCAACCTTTTTATTATATTGTAGAAAGAGCCCTTTCCTGAAGCAGCAACTGTGCTGGTTACTTCAACAGCCCCCAATGGAAAGCAAAACCTTTCCCAAACATTTGAAAGTCCTGCTGAGGTGCCTGGCCTGAATTTGGTTCCAGACCTGGGAAAAGCAGGGTTACTTTTGCATGCAAACGGTGGGCAAAATGGATTTTAGGATGGGTTAGGCATGGGACCTGCTTCAGTAATCATCAAAATAATTACCTGAGGTACCTTCCCTAGCTGGAGGGAAGTCTGGCCTTTGTGTAGTTTTGTAAAAGCTGTTCTTGCATTTCTGTCCGTGGAAAAGCAGTTCCTATGTCCGTCCTTAGAAAAATACCCTTTTGTTTTATCTGGTATATCTGTTCAAGGAAGCTTTAAAATGTTATGAAAGAGAATCCTGAATAATGAAAAAAATTATATTGGTAACAGTAGGCAATATGATATGAAGTCACTGCCATTCATACGTTCTGGGTCTCTGTTGTATTTCCTTTTTTTCCTCTGGAACAAACTAAACAGGCTTTGGCAACACAGGATCTTATAACATCAAACTGTACTAAAGGCAGATTTCCACAAAGTGCTTGCACAGCACAGAAAGTTTAAGTGTTGGCACCGAGACAGGTTTGTGTGGTACAGAAGAATTCTTATATTTGAATGTTTCTATCTTACAAGCCTTTATATGTCAAACTTTAAGTGGAATTGACTGTTTATCCCAGTTGATTTTGACTAGTGACGCCTTCCAGGTTGGAGGGCGCTCACTTCACTCTGTTTCCCATCAGCACTCCTTGACTACCGGCATGTGGTGCCAATTTGTTCCTTCTGTACAGAGAAGAAAAGAAGTTTGGATTTAATTTTAAGCCTTGACACAAGGTTTAATTTGCTAAAAAGGGGAGCTGTGCCATTGTAAATCTTGGAGGAGACACCAAGGTTGCAAAAATTGTCAGCCCAATCTGTTTTGAGCACCATTTCAGTCCTTCTATTAAAGGAACAATATTCCTTTTCACAGCTCGTTCAGCTGTATCAAACCACACAGGTTAGCGCGTAGTTGGCTATTTTTTGTACTTTTTATTGTTTTCTGATCAAGTTCTTCTGACAAGAGGGAAATTTATGTGCTGAAAACGATTTATCAATACATTCGATAGGAGAAAAAAAATAGGTTTTCTCTTTCAAGTGACTGAACCTCAAAGCACGGCAGCTTATGGCTTTGCCGGAGAGATTCACAAAGAGAATAAAATCGTGTTCCCGTTAAAATCTCCCTAGACTTACAGAAGTAAATACGTTGTGTATCTGCTACCATTCTTTTGAGAAGAAAACTGTGGTAGAACATAAGACTGGCGCGTGTAGAAACTCAAGTACTGTTTTATTACCGGTGTTGAGTCAGACCATACTTGGCTATAAAGAGTAGTTGGCCCTGTGGGCTGATTCTGATCTCAGTTAGGATGTTGTAAATGGTCCCTCATCCTTCACTTCTTTACTCTGTAGAAAGGGAGAGAGTTTAGCATGAAACTCCACGTCTCCCCTGAGAATGTGAACTTGGTCATTGACTTCAGTCGGGTCGGGGTTTCAGCCTCTGTCCTAATTTTTTGTAAATGTTTTCTGATCCATGATGATATTACCGGGGAAGGGCAGTATGACGTGATGGGATTTGGTAAATATTTGAACTAGTCTGGTTTAAAAAAATAATAATAATTTTGTAGTTGGTTAAAGCTCAGAAATTTACAAGTATACTAGGAAAGCTATAACACACTAATGTATATTAAACCTATACAATCTTGCTTCAGTCCTTTTTTTTTTATTTTACTTTTTAAGAAATGGATGTCTGACCCAATAGTTCATTTATGCTCATCTGTCACATAAGTCCTTTTTATTTCTTGGATTAAGTGCTACAGACCTAATAAATCATAGCTGCTCTTTTGGCACCATTCCAGCTCATGTTGTCAATCTGGGCAATGTGCGTGTGTAATGTTTTAAATTCTGCAAAACAACAACTTTTTGTGAACTTTGTGCTATGAATGACTTAGCTTTCAGGATAATTTCCATTTTTCCATATAGCCCAGGTGGCTAACAGAGTGATTTTAATATCTAAAAATGTTGTTTAATTATAATGTAAAAAACTGGCTGTATTCTAAAATATAAGGGTTATGGTATCTTGCTCCTTCTGGTACTTACTCTTGTTGTGAAGAAAAGCTAAACCCCTTTTGGAGGCAGAAAAATAAACCTTAAACCCTAAAACCCCCTTTGCTATCTTATATTTACTTCTGTTTCTAAGCTACGTATCTTTTTGTGCTATTAACATGTGTTTTCTTTTTTCTTCCTCTGATATGGTTGACTGGGTGGGTAGATGTATATACCCTGAAATACTTTTCGGTATTAATCAGATTGAACTGTGATGTAGTGGTATAGAGAAAAGAGGGGAAACTAGAGATGTGCTATAAACTGGACGATTTATCAAACCCCTTGTTTTCTTTTGGGCGTATACAACTGGAATGAAACAGGACCTGATTCTAAATTTCCAATGGTGCAGCGAGAACTGCGAAGGCTTTGCCAAAACAGAAGGGAATGTGGATCCCATTTTGTCTTTGCCTGAGAAAAAGGGTGGAATCGGGGCTGGACAGGGAGAGTGGGAGCCGTGGATGTGTCCCCGCGTGAGCTCGGAGCAAGCACCTCGCCTGTGCCATTCAAATCTCATCTCTTATACCCCTAAGCACAAGCATTTTGATTCTTTCTAGACTTCAAGCCACGGTCCGTGGTGTACATCACATGCCTGTTCCAGATCACAGGAGTTACGGCGAGGACGTGTTGGTTTCTTTGCAGGAAATCGTGTGGCCAGCGTATCTGTGCGCAGCTCCTTACTTATCAGCTCTGTCTGAGATCTTTTTCTCCTGGTATTTATAATAGGATAGCTGCTACTCCTGAAGGAGGAGTGCAGTTAGATGGGCTTCTACAGCCTCTCTGATGACTCTCTGTCCTTCACTCTAACTCCTTAGTAGAACGATCCGTTTAACTCTTTCGCCGCTCTGCGTCCAAAATACTCTTTTCTGAGCTGCTAAGCTTGTCTGACATACATTTGATGGAGTTACGGGCGTTTTGTTTTAATCGCACCCAAGACCAGTTAGAAACAATATGCCACTTCTAAAATTTAACCTGAATATATTAAATTCTACTACATTCCAGTAAAGTAGATAGATTCCGCAGAAGAGTCGATTAGCCTGTGATTCATCATTCCCATTTCTCAGTATACTACAGTATTCTTGAGCTATGCTAGCGAGCGTTATGCTTTTATTGCAAGGGTTTTGCATTGGCCGATGGCAACGTAGATCTCGGCGCATGGAGCGGTCTGTCTGCGTGTCCGTCTGACCTAGACACCAGCCTGAGAGTCGAGCGAAGCCCACACGGATTCCTGCCGAGAAAAGCCTGACGACCCGGCGCCAGCCCTCCCTGGACGCCAGGCGTGGGGATTTAAGTCAGCTGCCGAAATCTGGCTCGAGACCTGGGAGTGCTCACCTCCCACCCTCCTGCTGACGGCAGGAGATGCTGTTAGAGAGGGGACCTTTCTCCGAGAAGGAGACCCCTCTAAGCTCATCTTCTCATCCCAGTTGTCCTAAAATTTCCATTTACGGCACGACGACAGCTCTGTTTGGGACTAGAGGGACGTGCGAGGTCTTGGGAGAGGCACAACGTTGTTTACCTGCAACAAACGCAGACGGGGAGAGAGAAATCCTCTCCCGCGTGACTACTGGGAGCGTCTCGGGCATCCTCTGTTGGTCCCTGCAGACAAATTGCATTTGTAGGCACGCAGTGTTTGCACAATTAATCAAGCA
Organism: Elanus axillaris; assembly: GCA_026212715.1. Taxonomy (NCBI): domain Eukaryota; kingdom Metazoa; phylum Chordata; class Aves; order Accipitriformes; family Accipitridae; genus Elanus; species Elanus axillaris. The sequence continues at coordinate 50,186,980 of JANZLQ010000001.1, read as the reverse complement.
TGTTCTGAAGCCAGTGTAATTTGGAAAGATGACCATTTATAGAAGATTTGTTGTTTGCTGACCGCAGTTACAATTATCTAGGAGAACAGATAGGTCAGATTTATTTAATTTGCTTTTTTTGGTAAAACCAGTATATTCTGTTAAAATTGGCTAGCAAAAAGATTTGTTTCCATGTGGGTGTGTATTTCAACACTGCAGAAAAATGGTTATTTCATAAGCTTGAACATCAATCTTTGGATTTACACAAATTTTAAATAATATTCCTAAGAGTTCGTCACGGGAGCCAAGAGTTATTTTCTGGTTATTAATCTTTCTCCTCTCTCCAAAAACATCCCCAAACTTTGTTTAGCTGTACAGTCTCTTCAGACTGTTGATTGTACTGTACTGGGGCTGAGAATGTTTCAGTTTATGTAACCAGTCTCTCTGTTTAACTTTCAATGACAGATCTTTTCATTTTGTTTACAGCCAAATAACAACGCAAACATGTCATGCTACAGCCGTAGACATGGTGTGCGGTCATTGAAAAGGGCATTCACCCAATTGATTTCTTGGTCTTATCCTCTTAAAACTTATTAAAAGCATTTCATTGTTATGTGCAGCTATTAGTGAGCAAAAATAAGCTTTCCTTATTTACATAAGGATGATAGCTAGTCACTACGTCTTCTCAGTTATTAGTTGTTTGGTTAATCAGAAAGCTGTGTTATTACAGCGTTTTTGTAGATTGCAGTTAAGCAGAAAAAACACACATGGCACGATGGTGAAATGTTTTGCTGCAAACCCAAATACTTAACTAAAATCATATCTTTAATCTGTTTACAGCATTGCGATATTTAAATTTTTTGCATGGATTTGATTATAAACTTTTGCGTAGATATATTTGTGTTGTAGTATTTGGTAATACAAATGTCAATGTGAGGCAGCTTTCTGGGCATAATTAATACTAAAAGACACTTTGCAAGTGAATTCATCTAGGCTCTTCTGGGTCTTCCATCTGGTCCTTATCACGCAACGAAGTCCAGTCAGCGGTGTGCAAGTTGTTTTCAAAATTCTTCCCCAACCTCTCTATGCACAGAAGACTCATGTTATTTATCCTTGATAATGTTTCCCTACCTTTCTAGCAACTTCCTTCTGCTCTTCTAGAAAAGTATGACAACTTCCAGTTGTTACAGTATAATAAAATTTAGTCTTTTCCCTAAGATTTTAACACAGGTTTTTTTGAGGTAGGTTAATGACGCAGTCTGAGTCTAGGCTCTGGTTTTGGCTACTGCCCAAAAGCCCCACATCCTAAAATCCTGTTCGTAAATTGTCAGCCTCTGTCTTGAAACTAGTTGAGTATTTTCCTTCCGCTGCTTTTCCTACGATGTGCTGCACGGAGCGACTGTGCAGGAATGATGTTCCTCTTGTGCGTAACCACTGATTTCTGGTAGCCAGCCTCAACTCGCTGTCAGCAAATTTATACCCATTTATATCTGTGCCAGCATTAAGATCTCGTCTTCGTTTACCTTTCTGCTATCCTGGGCAGTCATGTTCCTCATCCGCTGCTGCTTTGCCTAGGATTAATATCCCATCTTGAATTTGTGCTTTGTATAACTACATTTGACTATGTTTTTATTCATCTGGTCCTCGAGGACACACGATACGTCTGTAGGAAATATTATTACCCTTCTGTGTAGGGACGATAGCCGCTAACTTTTGTATCGCCAGCAGACTTCACCACTCTCCTACTCTTTATGGCAACAACCAGAAATGAAACGCAAAGGCTTATTTTAAAAATCTTATATGAGGAACTTCCCCAGTATCTTCCCTCCAACTCAAGGGCATAACATATTGAGGTTGGTGCTTTGTATTCTTCATTTCTCATTCTTTTTTTCTGCTTTCCACCTCGTTTCTCTTCCTTCAGCTTCAGTTTCTCCTTGATGAGTGTTGTGCTTATGATAGATTTCCATGGTTTTAACAGGGTTGACAAGCACCATCTTGCAAAAACTTTTTACCATTTATGGCTCTTTCCTTTGTCAGAAACAGGGCTAGCGTATGTTTAAGATTCCCCAGATAAATCGTAGTGGGTTTGGTGGGTTTATTTTTGGGGGTCGGGGAGGGGGTCGTGGTG
>JANZLQ010000001.1:50130063-50184773 GCA_026212715.1 Elanus axillaris | reverse complement strand
TCTTTTTGGTTTGGTTTTTTTTTCCCCACTTAAGAAATTTTGTCTGCATGAAATTCAGTGACTTAAATACATTTGTTCAGGATTTCTGGACATCTGACAGCCGGGGAAAAGGAGTAGATCCAAATGGTCCCCTGCACATCTGGAAATCCTAGAAATGTCATCCGCAGAGAACAAGTGCAGTGAGGCTTGTGTTTCCACAAAGCGTCCAACCTGCTGCCCGAACAGCGTGCTTGGGGCATGCACGGTAAATCAGACTCTTCCTGGCATCATCAGTCTTGCAGACCGTGTACGACACAGTGCGTGCACGCAGGCTCCTCTTTGGAAAATACTGGATGAAATGTGGGGCAACCGTTGCTTACTCCACTCTCTTATGTGTGCGTTCTGGAAAAAAGAAAGAAAAGTTGTTTCAGGTTTTGTATTGTATTCCCACTTGTGGTTATGAGATGTTGATGGGAATGAGTAGCCCCACATAGGGAGAGACTATTTAAGCTGTATTTGCTCAGTAAACTAAAACACATGCTTATCTGCCTGATTTGGGTTTGGTTTTTTGGTTTTGGTTTTTTTTTTCCTACAAAACTTTGCCCTGTTCTTCCTAGAATTTTACTTTGGGTATTACCCAGCCTGAAGCTGCAGCTTCAAAACTACTCTCATAGCCCAGAGTGTGTGGCTGTGGATAATATAGAGCTCTGAAATGAAGGTGGGTCCATAAGAGCCTTCTCAGCTTCTCCAAGTATAGTATTTTATGTGTTACTAACAGTGTCCACAAAGGTGAACATCTAACCTAATGCTGAGATGGAGACCAGAACTCAGATGGATAAAATTAAAAATGTGAGGCAGTGCTGCGGAGATAGCAGAAAGAGCAAAAATTCGATGAGGTGACTGAAAAAAAATTTGTCTTGACCCAGGGTCATCAAATACTTTCAGCTACTGGACAACAGATGATTATGTCTGTGCATCACTGTTATATAAAAACTTTTGTAAAGGACTTTCCTTTTATATAACTTTTGTTATATATATATAAAAAACACACACATATATATAAAAATATAACTTTTGTTATATAAAACCTTTTTTGTAAAATAACCAAAACATAAAAATATGTTAAGTAAATTTGTAGGAAATGAGGAAGAATATGGCAAAGATTTTGAATAAAACACCCAGAAAGCAAACTGATTTCCAAGAAACACTCTTCTTTGGAAAGAAAACATAAACACACCCCGTAGTCCTCAACAAATGCATATGAACTGTGAGCAACTAAGGGATTCATTCTTCCCCTGCATCAAAACCAGGATCAAAGTCCCAAAATCTCAACTATATTAACTACTCGGTACCTGAGGATGCTTAATAGACGGTTATTTCTGAGAATGTGTAGCAGAACTATCTAGCAAAGAGAAATCCCATTCACATGCCTGAGAAAACTTCAGGCAATGTCTCATAAGGAAAGTTCTCGAAAAGCCCTGCTAAGAGAACAGAAGCTGTGAATCGTGCCATGTGGTATTAAAGAATTTAGAAAGCACACTAAGAAGTTCCATATCAATGCTTTTTCTTAAATATATCCAACAAAGGGACTATTTCCCTTCAACATTTTCAAATTTCAGCTTTCTCTCCCTTCTGCTTTTTAGCAGAACTACTACTCAAAAAAACTTGCACAGTTATAGCTTTCAGTGTAAAATCCCTGGATTTCTTGCTTTTTATTTTCCTGCTTCTCAATTGGTTTAGAGAGAATTTTAAAGTTATAGCCTAAAAAGTGAATATTAAAAGAAAGAGATTATAAAAGCAATTGTAGAGAAGTTTGGGAGCTCTTATAACAGCTACAGCAGAACCACATATGCGAATGCATCATTTTATTCTGCCACAATGCTCTAAAGTGAAAAAATAATTCATTGAATCTTTGATTTCTTATCAGTACTTTGCTGATTCATAAGTACAAAATACGTTGCCAATAATGATGTTTGAAGAAAGAAATTCAGACTCCCAGGCTCCTTGAATAAAACATTTTGGAAACTCCTTCTCTGATTAATCTTTCTTGAATTCCAATGAATATTTATTGAATCTTGCATGTCTGGAAGTGTAAATCAGTTAAGGAAAATGCTTTGGGACACATTGCTTCATCTGATTCCTTGGAAAAACCTTAGCAACTGGCCACTGGGATTGATTTGCCTGGAGCAGGCTGATTATGGGAATTCTCCAACTCAAGTTTGGATCTTTTCCTACTCCGAATCAAAGCTCACTGCTGTAACTTACCTAAGTTGAGAGTTTTTGTTGGAGGGTGGGGTTTTTTTCAGATTTTTTGTTGCTCTTCTTTTTTTCATAATAAAAAATAATTACTGCACGTCTTATGAAAGATTTTGAAACGATGGATTAATGAAATTTGTGACAAAAAACTATGTTTCCATACTGCATATTTTTGTTCATTTGACATCCAAAACCCTGCAGCAATAGAACAGATAATTTTTGAAATGGCTCTGAAAAATCGTGCTTTCCTGTGTATATTAAGTAAATTTTCTGTACTTTATGATTTTAAGAATATAACTAATGTACGGGATAAACCAAAAAACTGCCATTTAAGGAAGGCTACGTTTTAACCTCTCTGGCTTCTCTTCTGCTGTAATAGATGGGAATTTTCACTTCTCTATCCTCTCAGTTGTATGCTGCAAAACCTGTTAGTGTCACTGAAGATTATACGGGTGTTTCTATGGAGAAATTTAGTCTATCTTTTACATATATGAAATTGTTAAAAATTGCATCACATTGCTAAAATGATTGCTGCAGGACCGTTGATGGCCAACTAACTCATGCAAAGCTGCTTTTAGACCATCCAAGGTATAAGTAAACGGGGAACGAAAAGGTGTGAAAGAAAGCGTTGTTTGCTCAAACAAGGCAAACGCTCTGGGGTAAAAATAAATAAATGTATAAACGAAGAATGAGGATGCGCGTTTTGTCCCTCACTCCCCGTAGTTGCCACTTGGTGCTGGAAGATGGCTCTGCAAGCTCCCCCGATTTAGTTATGTGCTCTGTTGCAAGGGTCTGTCTTCTAGATAAAAAGGTGGGTCCCTTCCAAAGGTGGGTTTGGAGTTTGAAGTTATCCACGGTTATTCTCTGGAAAGAGGAAAGATAATGGAAAAATGAATTGGTGCCTAGAGAAGGAAAACATTTTCAGTTTTACAGGTGGAGTTTCCATTAAAAAAGAAGTTTCCTTATGGTCAACAGTCTCTAGCGACCCAACAGCCGTAGCAAGGATAATCTTAAAATAACTCATGTCCTTGATCTCCACCTGCTGTGGTAATACGGCACGTATTGACATATGTATGTATTCAGCGACACCTAAGTTGGTCTAAATTGTCCTATGATCATGTGAAAACACGGAGCAAGAGTTTGGGGCAGGGGGTGGGCGGGGAGGAGGGATGGCCCGTGCCTTACTCCTTGCCTGGTTGCCAAAGGGCTGCCGCGTTGGCTTTAGTGGAGGGGTCAAGCGCGTGGTGGCCTCTGTAGCTGGTGCTCGTTGGGTTGACCAAGCGATGCAGCTGCCCCGCGTGTGCAGCAGATGTGCTTCATCTCCAGATGTTTTCAGTCTCCTCCGACCTGGGGCATGGGAACCTCAGCGCGTTTCCCAACCCAGGTCTCGTTAGCATGATACAATTAGATTATGGAGGAATGCGGTTGACAAAAGGCGCGTATTATTTATAATTTGCGTTAGTGGCAAAAAAACTGCTTTCTACTGAAATTTCGTAAGCCTGTCTTCATGTCGTTTGTCATTCAACAGATCTGATAGGGAAAAGCAACATATTATATTGTTGTTATATTTAAACACTTAAAATGGTTGCATGCATAATAATATTCCCCTTTTTTATACTGCTTCGAGAAAGAATTCAACACTTCTATTTTTCAACTTCCTTCTCTGATGTGTGGGTTTTTCCTTATGTTTTATTGGGGTACCATTTTAACAGTATAAACTGCGTAAACTGACTGCTTTTTCTTACATATGGAGCTTTTATTAGAAGAAATTCATGAGTGGATTTTATTAGAATTGAAATCTGCAAAGTTTGTGACATATTAAACTACGCTCAAACTACATCTTTTTGTCGTAAAACACTAATGTCTCTCTGAACGGTACTTTTCTCAACAGAATATTTAGAAAATAAAAGCGCAACTTAATTTTATTTTGAAGCGTGTTTAAATGAACTAGTGATACTGCACTTTACTGCGATATATTGTTTATCCCAAATGATGTAATTCTGCACAGTAATATTTTGAGTATTGACTTTTTCCAGGCAAGATTTTTTCTTTGAATACCTGCAGAAGTATATTACTTTGGCTGTATACTCTACTATACTGCACACGATATTGAAAATACCTGGTTTTTCTCTGAAAGGCATACTGAATCATATTTTACCTATAGCAGTGCATTAATTGCCAGTAAGTGCAACAAATGTGACCTGCAGTCTGAAGCATTAATGATTAGATTAAAAAGATTTTCTTATAGTAATGTAGTGTAGTGGTATGACGTGGGATTGCCAATGTATCAAAACATTATGAAGATTTTTGTGAGGAATTCAGGATATTTTTATTTCTCCCCCCCCCCTTGTGAATAGATGTGAAAAAACTTTATACAAAGAAGATCACAAACCTTAAAGGTGTGTACTTTGCAAGACTAAGAATTTGGTTGAGATTCTGCTGAAGTTCATTAGAGAAAAAGTGGGATTTTAGCTAGAGCAGGCTATCCTGGCAGTCGCTTGTTATTTCCTCCGGCATTGATGGTATTTCTAGCGTCTGTTACGTGCTACAGGCTGAGGCTTGGTTAATACCTTTTCTTTTTTAGGGGTGGTTAAGAAAAAGTAGAGGTGGTCCAAGCTAATTGTAATGATAAGATCATTAGCTGGGAGCTGGGTGGGAACTTCTGGTATAACCACAATTGAAGTCTAGAGTTAATTTAAATACAGCAATATTTTTAATCTATACTAGCACAAATCACTGTAACACATGAGATACTGCTAGTTCTCATTTTCTTTCAGTGTCTGGCAATTTTCCTCCCTCTGTGCATATCACAATGGTATATTTTTTGACTGTGACAACAGTGTATAATACAGATAAACTGAAAGGGAAGGTCAACTTCAAGCTTTCTGTGCATGCCCTGTGCTGATCTCCTGTGTTAAATGGTACCGTTGGACTATTTTCACACAAATGCTTAAGGTGGCCTGCCCGTCTGTCACTAGTGCCACAGGAAGAAACTTCATGTGCACCGAACAATTAAACTCAACATATTCCTAATATCTAAATGGCGTTATTCTTCCGAGTCTTAAGCTTCGTTGTGTTGTGAAGCTGCTCTGTCTGCTACTGCTGAATCTCCCACCAAAGAGTTGTTCCCTCTGACCAAATACCACTTCTGGAATTATAAAATGCATTAGGTCTATTTTTCCTTCCCTTCGATAGGCAAAGTTTAACAAGACCAAAGCCTGCTGGACAAATAAAAAGAACTAAAGAATTGAAAGAACTTGCAGAAAAAGCAGTTTCGGGCTTCTTTAATTATCCACGGATGCCAAAAGGCACAACAAGGAGGAGATTCATATCAACAGTGTGACAGATATTTTTTATTCTATAGTGATCCAGTAAAAGAAATTTAATAGAGACTCTCTTATCACTCTCTACCATCTCATTTAAGCGTGCAGGTGACTGAGTAATGCACCCCAGGAAAATTCGTCTTCTCAGAATCTGTAATTTTCTGACACAGAAAAACATCTTGTGCTGAGAAAAGGGATGAAGAGAAGCAGTACTGGTGCAGTGGAGTATTTTTCCAGTGTACATTATTTCTAAATGCCGCAGTGAAATTACAAGAGCAGCGGCATTACGATGTTGCGTGTTTGGTGACTGTTGAGAGGTTTGCGAGCTTACTTATGCTTATCTTGTTGGATGAGACATAAAAGGCAGGATGGTTTGTGGCACTGTTTATTTCTTTGAAGGCTATATAGCAAAGACTTCTTCCCTTGAACAGCCTAGGTTATAATCTGTGCTCTGGGAATCTGCACTTAGCTGGAACCCTTAGTGGTGGCACCGCTTTGCTATGGGTGGGGAGAGTCTCCAGCCTGGTCTCCGCATTATCTGGGTTCTTCCGCTCAGCGTGCGGCTCCCTTCCCTCCACCCAAGGCTCTCAATAAAACCCTTTTTATGGGACAATTTCCAGATATCTCAGCTCCTTGCCTAACGCTTGAGCCTGTGCTATCTCTTCTGTCGCTAGTCCAGATGTCCTGACCCTCAAACCAACACATAAAGAACCTGTCGGGTACGGTTATGGCGTCATGTAACTCTTCTCTTCTCTGTATAATTTGATCCCCAGTGCTTGAAAAGTGCATGGTTATTTTCCAGCGGAGTAAGGAGGTGATAAATGTAATTACCAAAGGAGTCAACTGCAATCAGCTGATTTGCAGGATGCTGTCCAGGAGTGTAGCAGTAGGAGAAGACAGATGCAGACGGTGCTGGCAAATACCCCGAGATGCACCTAACCTGTCTCTTGTCAAATAGTTTCCCTGCAGAAGCACTCGTAGGGTGAGGAAAAAAAAAAAGTGTGTGCGTCCAAAAAGTTACACTGCAATTAGAGTGGAGCAGCTTGTAAAAGTAAGAGAGAAGGTATTCTATAAATAATGATATCAGCGAGAATGAAGATTTATTGCCCGTCTTGCTATGCACAAATATATATACACATATAAAGAGATATAAAAATTTGCAGCGCAGCAAATATTTATTAAGAAAAGGACTTGGCAACAAAAAGCTTTACATTCTTAAACCTGAAAGAAGCAAACCAGTGTTCTCATCCCTCTTTAACTGGGATAGGAAGATTAAGTAATTTGGGCAAAGTGTCAGAGAAAATCTGTGGTGCGAAATTAAACACTAAAATATCATTCCAGTCTTTAATAGCAAGATTTATTGCTTTTTTTTTTTAATCATTCAATAATTTACTTTGTCCCAGAATGTATTTCTGGTAGTGTTCAGCAGATGTAGGTGTATACTCTGGTATTTTGATGAAGGCAAAAGGTAAAAACACCTTTTAAGTTAAAAAGATGAACAAACTGAGGCTGAAATAACCAGAACTACTCTGCCTCTCTGAGGAGACTTCAGAGGAACTGTACCTACATATGCTTGTCCCACATTTGAGGATTTTAGGAGGATTCACTGTTTTGCTTTGGGTTATAATTGAACCCCAACTAGACTTTTCTCATGGGCATTACTGATCCATGATCCCCAGACCAGGTAGGATGGGGGAAATCTTTTTCTCATTACACTTGCAGTGCAATGTTCGCGATAAAGATTACTGGAGAGTGGGCAGGGAGGTTTTTTTTAAGCTGAGGGATTAAATTCTTCACGGTGCTGGGTATATTTCCTGAGTTTGATTCCACTCGTGTGGAGTCCAGGGTCCTGAGCATCCCGACCCACAGAGGTTGTTACCGTGGCGGGGTGTAAGCTCCTGAAAATACAGGTATTATATGGGAAATGCACTCTTCTTTCAAACTTATCTTTCCAGCCCTGTTTAATAAATGATGTGTTCATGATCTTTTAACATCAGTAACAATTTGTTAGTCATATTACACTGTAGAAGAGAGAGACTGGGAAGCTATCTGAACCATTTTAAAACTTAAATTAGCCACCATAAAGTGCAGAATAAAATTATAAAGACTTTCTTGTAATACAAAATTCATAGAGACAAAACTCTAATTTCCTGATGGATATATGATATTAATGTAACGGATACCTCAGTGTAGTTAAATTGCATTAAATGGTTATTAATGCTTGAATAAACTTCAAGGAAGTGGGTACTGGTTGAAATGGGATAATATTTTGTTCTGCTAAATTATACGTTAATTGGTATTTCCTCCCTTGTAAAAGGACCTAAAGGGCTTAATAAAATATGTGGTAGAAACATTATTTTTTCTTCTTGAGATGTTAAGTCTAGAGTTTAACTGGAAACATTTCAAACCATTCCCAGAAAATTCATCGGCACTCATGATGACATGGCTTTACAGGACTCCTCAAAGTAAATAATTATGGCTTTCAGTTATTCAAGAGTATATAGAGCAATATGCAAGGGAGGGAAAGAAAAGCTACGAGTGAATTGTTTGCTGTCTTATTTTCACATTGGAAATCATGCTTCCTTTGCTTAGAGGTAGGGAACGGCTTCCAATGTAATATAGTGGATAACGAAGACTATTGGCAAGACGCGGGGAGACCATTACTCCTGGGCTAATAGAGCAGGGGAACGAGCAAAAGACCTCAACACCTGTCTCCAGAAAATTTGGAGAGGTATCTGCAAATCAGGAGAAGATTGTTTAAAAACATCTCATTTAATACATCTCATTCAATAGTCTAAACTTTCCTGAAGTGATTTTTATTTCCTTCTCTGTAGAACTGCTTATTCCTTGTTGTGTCAGAACTGACCAGAATTGTTATTTAAGGACTAAGTATGATATTCCTGCATGGAAATATCAAATAAATATGGAAACTCTTTCATTTGGAGAAGGGAAAGGGAAAAAAATTATATGGATATGTATATTCTTATATTTATGGATTTATTGGTATTACAAGTAAGCTTCCCTTCACTTGAACCTTCAATAATACTGTGCTTAACAATCACTGAAAATGGAACGTTTCCACCTTTTCTTCTAAGGGAACTTTAGTTGATTGATGAGTGAACGCTTACAGATAATTAACTACATCACGGAAAGGAAGTAAAATTATTTCCCTGGGAATACAGCAGCTAGTGAGGATGCTTCAACCCCTCACTGTACGAAAGCCATTAAAGCTTTGACTGCAGTGTTGCTGGGTTTTCCAAGGTGGACATGCAAAGTTATATTTTCTCTGCTTCTCCCGGCACGCCTCTCCATGTCAAAACCAGACCCTGTCTTTCAGGTCTCTGATAGAATTTTTATTTTTCAGGTGACGTCCTCTGGGAAACACAAAATTGCACCCCCCAAATATCTTCAACTGAGATATTCTTCTCGTGTAACTTAAAGCATGGAGAGAGAAGGAGGTTAGCCAGAGTTTTTGAGCTCGGTGATTTGCCTTAGAAGAAAAACACGATAGTGGAATCAGATACTTTTGACGGACTATAAATACTTTCATATTTACAAAAAATGGGCAAGTTCGTGTTTCCTGATTGCTGAAGGAATCCTATAGGAGACAGCATTTTTGTTTCCAACCAAGTGTGATCCCTTTCGTAGATTTAATTCCTGGTCTGGCCACAACTGTTTCTCTCGCTGTGCCCGCTCTGTTCTCAGCTTCCCTTCTCTTTCTGCTTATTTTTCTCGAAGACGCATCTTCAGAAAACCCTTTATCCGTGTGTGCTTGGTGCATCCTTGCCCTAAGTACTGACCCGTGCCTGGGTGTGGAGCGGAGGCTGACGTAGTTTCAGCTACCTGGGTACATAAAGGTCATCTTCCAACTAGCTTATCTGAAGGCTGGTAATTGAGAAATAGTTACTTTCAAGGAGGCTTTATCCATTTGCAAAAGCATGTATGCAATGCTGGAAACAACGCCTAGAAGCATGACTGATTGTAAACAAAACCTATTTTATAAAAGCCAGGTGCTGCAGAGCCCCTATCGCAAAGTCTGTGTTGGCTTGTCAGAGGGAACTTGAATACGTTATGGCTTAATGTAACTTTGCAGTGGTGTAGGATGTTTGGTGATGGAAGAATAAAGCCATCGACTGAAGGAACTTCTCTGAGCAAAACATTGTTGTGATTTTTATTTTAAAAGCCTACTCATCCTCAGCTGATGCCAGACGATGTGGCACGTAGGGACATGGCTTAGTGGTGGACTTGGCGGTGTTTGGTTTACGATTGGACTCGATGATCTGAAGGGTCTTTTCCAACCTTGTGATTCTAAGAAAACCCCAAGTTTCCTATCGACCCGTGGCAGGCGGCTCCCGTGGGTGCTGTCGTGTATCTGAGGCAGAGCAGGACGTGTTCTTCAGCTCACGGTGAGAGGGACCAGCCTGAGCCCCGCAGGGACTCGGCTTTTCTGAAGACAAAGCTCCCTGGGAGCTTCACCTGGGTTTTGGCTTGCAAAGCGCTGCCGGCGCAGCGAACTGAGCGCGGATACCTTGTGCCGGTCACTGCATTGCTAACCGGGCTCATTTCTGCTTGGGGACACAATAAAAAAAGTCAAGGCAAAGTCATTTTACCCTTAGAAATATTTTTCTTTTTCTGAGCAAGAGGAAAAAAAGAACTTCAATGGGATGATACCCACAGCTGAAATGATCAAGTAATTTGTGAAGTTCATCTATGTGGTGCTTTCTGAGATTTAATCTGCGTGCTATCCAGCTATTAGCATCCCTCACCCGAAGGCAGGTGATGAACTTTCCCTTGCAAGGCATGTGATCAGGCTTATTCTTCTGAGCAGAGGTTCACAGTTTGGTCCCAAAGGAAGCAATACCTTCGTTATCGTTTGGGGCCCTCATCCTTCCACCCTCTGGAAAGGTGTGCTCCACAAGGGACTGCGCTCAACAGCTTCCACTCGCGCAGGGGGGAAAAAAAAAAAAAAAAGAATAATTCCCTCCACAACAGGGATTCACGTGGAAAAGTCTGTGCCCTGACTTCTCTGGGAGGTCAGGCTAGATAATCCAAAGGCTCCCAAAGGGAATTAAAGTCTAGGAGTTGTTAATACAGAAGCACTGTACATCTCTGCCTGTATTCCAAGATGGTGCGAGGTTATATCCGTGCTTGGGTGCAGTATTGCTGAGCATTTTTTGATAAACAAATGGCTGTTTTGGGGTGTTATTACCATTTTCTCCAGAGCAGAGGGAGCTCAGTATTGCTCCACCAGGGAGGAGAGATTTATTGGATGATCTCTCTGAGCTCCCAGCCTTTTCCTTCCCAGCTCTAATACCCCGCACAAGAATGGAAACACTTTGTGGGCTTCATCTTAATAGGGACTCCCCCACCCCAAAACAAGATCTTTATCCAAAGATTTTAATTAATTGCAAAAGTTAAAAATAAATCGTGCTGGAGTACCATTGATAATCCTCCTAGGCTGGCTTTCATTCATGTTAATGTGTAATACAGCTACAGTAAGATTTAATTTTAACCATAATTATAAAAGTTTGAAATTAAATCTTACTAGGGATGTGTTCTCCATTAATATGGACAAAAACTGATCTGGGAGGATTATTATGGGGGACACAAGAAAGATTTAATTTTTAACTTTTATAATTAATTCAAAAATGTGATAAAGGATTTTGTTTCAGGGGAGGGGGAGTGCTCTTCAGACCACTAAGACATCCCAGCAGTCTTTCAGAGCCATCTTAATTACAGCCACAAAGAATTATTTTTTAGAGAATAGTGGTCAGGAGCTCAAACAGCTTCTTTTATCCAGAAATAAATGTGCAGGCACTTTGGAACTTTCACGGAAAGAAGCACTGCGGTTCATGGTGAGGCAAGGAGCTCAGAGGGGCATATATATATATTTATGTGTGTGTGTACAGATACACAAACACACAGAAGTAGATGCATATGTATATTATACACTTATATAAGTGTATATAGATATGGAAATACACATGCATTTTATGTATACGAGTGTATATGCATATTTAAAACTTGTAAAAAACAATGTATTTGTTCATCTGGACATTCCTAACACTTTAAACACATCCATCCCCATAGGCGCACACAAGCATATGGACAGCTCTTCTTCCCATAAAAAAAGGAAGATTCATGGAAACCATTTCTTCCAACAGTTGCAATTATATTTGGCCGCACTGAATTTCATTGCATTTGTCACGCTGCACAGCAGGCAGAGGGCCGAAATCAAGTAAATTTCCTGAAAGTTTTCTGTCAAAGATCAGGTTATGTCACAACTCGGGATGTATGAAAAAGATTAAAAGGAATCAAGTATCCATTTCACAGGTACACGTTTAGGAACCAGCTTTGGCTTTAAACTGCAAATCTTCTCTGAAATACTCTGATGATTTGACGTTCACTGGTATCTCAGTAACTTCCCCGTCAAATGTACATGATTTGCCAGTGCAGAGGGGTTGGCTTTTTTGAGTCCAGTTTGTGGTCACCTTCTTTTCATTTTCCTGCTCTGTTTTTTCCTTGCCTCAGGGGTTGAAATTTTCATACTCGATCTGAAAATTCAAGAAGATTCTTTCCGTCTTGTCATGCCAAGAAATAACAGGGAGTGATGAGTCTTGGTGAGGCTGGACAGAGTTCAGAGCCTGGTGTAAATCCTTATCCTGACAGTTCCTCACCAGTTGGAATTCAGCTTTAAATTTTTCCAAAAAAGGTGGTAGCTCTTTGTCCTTTATTGAGAAAGTACATATTTATTATAGTATGAATAATAACAATACTTTTTAGTTATTACTAGTGTTATTTTCGTTTTGAGGTTTGGAGTTTTTTGCATTTTCTCATAAATTTTACCAAGTTTAGTAACAGTTTTCACTTTTATTTTTAACAATTGCTTCAAAAAAGTTTGGAGGTATGAAAAGCAATATTCCAGAAGAGTGAATATGTGGACACTGATGAACATTTTTGCAAAAGTCTGCATCCTTGCAAATATGTATCAAGCTAGTCACAAACTTTCTCTTCTCCTTCATGTTTTCAGAAAATATATCTCTATTTTTGTCTCCCCTAATTAGGTAATTATAGAAATAAAATATGAACTCCACCTTCCATTCCTTAATTCAAGGAAACGTTTAACGTAGTTTGGTCTTTTCGTTCGTATTGTAGTTTTTTATGAGCATCTGCTTTCATTTTTTTCATTCCTCTTTCTACAAGTAAAGTCCAAGTTTCTTGGACCGCGCTGTAAAACACATTATGATGAAATTCTGTAGTTCTACAAGGCAGATTCTTCCTGCATCAGCACCAATAACCCTTCCTCGCTGTACACTTATATTGGTTAGGTCGCAAAGGGGCCCCAAGTAACTAAACGGTGATGAGTAGAAGAGCATTTTCAGATCGAAACGATCTTTGAACCATCTCCGTAGCCTTTTGAACCCCACCCGGACTGCGCGATGTGCTGGGACACACAGGCCAGTTTACTTTGAACCTCCCACCTAGCTGTCTGTAAGACCAGTCGTCGGTGTTTGCTAGGAAAAAGGGATTTTTTTTTGTGCAGCATGTGTCTCTGGGAGAACACCCTCTGCGTCGAGCATCTGGCTGAAAAGCTTTCGCGTGTCGTGCGTTACTTCTGCCTTCGGTAGTGAATTTGGTAGTTTGTTACTCTAGATGCCGGTTTGCTCTTTGCGTGCCATTTTGTGCGCGTATCTGCAGAAAACATACATATAGATGCAGCAAAAAAGGACAAAAAGAGTCTAAATTAGGTACTTAATTAAATATGTGACACCTTTTTTAGTTACAGATGTTTTCATTTTAATGTTTGTGACAAACAGGTGTTATCCTTTGCAAAACCTTTGGAATAATAATGATGAAATCAAACTCTCAAGGACAATTTCTTTTTTGGGGGTTTTTTCCTTCCTTTTTTTTTTCCTTCAGAGAAAGCATCTGGGCCTTAACCAACAATACAACATGCAATAACTTCCTTTTCAATTTTTTTTTTTTGCATTCTACTGTTAATATTTTTGCACAAGGTGTTTTTTGTATTCTGTTACAGGCTATTTGAATATTCAAACACAGTAGATGGGGAAGACCCTGGGGTGTGTCTATTGACTTCAGCTGTCTTTGAGTCTGGCCCATAGTAAGTGGTTATATGAGGACTAGCATTAATACCGGGAAATGCTAATAACTCAAGTTGTATTCTTAGGGTGAGCATTTCCTCTTAGAACTACGTACCTGAGGAAAACTTGCCTTCGTAATCACTTACGTCACTATACTTACTAAAATTACGGTGTAGAATGAATGAAAGTTAGAGATATTTAAGTAATATATTCTGAGGATCTGAAAGTTCTGAAATAAGTAATAAAAATTGTTCTCCTGCTACTAAATGAGACATCAGACAGGGCATATTATAAAAGCAACATTACTGCACGACACTTTAAAAATAGTGGGACCACCTTCTTTATTGTACTCACATTGATGGGAACAAGGAATTTTATCAGAGATAAAATGCCTCCTGGTCAGCTGCCTGAAAAGCAGGTGAGAGACCGACTGTGATCAAGTTATGGGAGGGAGCGTAAGGAAATATTGCTCATGCTTTCAACAGCAAAAGTCTCATCTCGGAAGGAAGCCTTGGAGGGCCGGGGTTACTGCTGTTCATGGGCTCAACGGCTGAATTTATTGAGGGATGAACGAGAGGAAACTTGAGCTTTACGTGCAGTTTCTTGGCCAGGGGTCTGCTGTGCGCATTGATTTTTGAAACCCGCTTTTGCTAAGTACGTAGTTGAGGTCTCCTAATGATTTTTTTGTATTTGGGGGAAAAAGAAGTTCAGTGACATCGACTTAACCCCCCTGAATACTACTGCTTTCCACATTTGTCATCAGCCACGTAAAGATGAGCCTCTCTGAACCTCACGGGACACAGCAATTACAGCCCCGTTGCACGTACACCATGTGCTGTCCGTGTCTTGATGGGCAGGCACTTTTGATTGAAAATTTGGTTCACTTTAATAAATTTAAGACATTTATTACTTATGCATTCAATTAACTCTAATTTAAGGTGAATGGAAGAAAATGATAAAAGAAGTGTTTCCTCCAAAACAACTAAGCTCAGTTAATATTACTCTGTCCCTTCTGGCTACAAAAAATTCAATATATTTCTAGTGTCTTGAATTTGTCATTACTATAGAGAACACGTTACAAAATAATAATACTTTGCTCTGCTATAATACCTTCCATCTGAGTACGTCTAATTATCTTATGAACAGTAATGAATGAAGGCATGCATCATCTCTGTGAACTTGGGAATGCATCTCTTTTATGGACGGGAAAAGTGAGAGAGCATACTGTAATTAAGTGAGTTAGCAAAACTTGCAGAACATGCTATTAACTAATTTAGGAACAGATCCCAGAAATCCAGATTTGACCGCTTACCCATCGTTCATTTCTATTGTGGCAGAACAAATCTGATAGTGTGTGACTGTCCTCTCATCTTCAACATTCCTGCATTTCCAAGAATGTTCCAAATAACTAAAACATTCAGTGTTTCATAAAAATGCACCAGACAATGGATTTTGAACTCTGTGCATGCCGTTGGAGATATGTTAGATAATGATCGACCGTTTAACTTAAAATGTGCGGCACTATGCTGTATACATTTGGCTGCCTAACAAAAGGGAAAGAGTGGTAATTTCAGGAAGCCCCCAACCTCTTCAGAAAATGCCAAAGTGCCTCTAAATCTTCAGCCTCACTATTTAAAAAAAAAAAAAAAAAATTAGTAAAAGATATTTTATTACAGGGTCTCCCCTTCTGTCTCTTTGGCTTTGAGCCAAAGTACACTATGAAGTAACAGTTGGAAATGACCTCCACTCCTTCAAATGTGGTGTTTCTTTGGTTTGGCTTAAAATTAATCATCTGTTTTAAAAAAAAAATATTGTAGACATTTCTTGGTAAGCCCCAATTTTTACTCATACTGTGGCTCTTTGCCCGAGTCTAATATGACATCAGAGTGATGTTACTGTGATTATGGAGTACACGTTGGAACTGTAATACATTGCTATGATGATATATTAAACATTGACGTGGAACCTGAATATATAATTGGCAATGACAAAAGAAAGCATGATTTAATATCTTCCATGCCACGCTCCCCACTCAAGTTGCTCAGGGTCATGCCTTCTCAGTGCATTCTCATTATTTCCAATAGAATATCCTGATGTTCAGCAAGTATTTATGGGAACCTACAAGAGCCTCTCTGTTGGATGTGTTTTGTATGTAATACAACAGTCGAGGGATTTCTAATACGAAATCTTTCTTGCAAAGGAAAGCCTTTAAAATAGACTTTTACTCCCTGGTTGTATCTAGGAGATAGGACAGTGATTAGTTAAACATTAGGTCATTTTCATGATAATATTAGGCGCTAGATAAGCTTAAAAATATATCATGCTCTGCAAAAGCCCTCAACTAATCAGTGCACGAGTTGAGTTGGTTTTAATTTGTTTGTATTTGATTTGTTCTAAGAACTGCATATTGTGTTTATAAACTCACAGAGGACCCTTTGGGTATAAACTGTCCTTTACATTTTTACATACCCAGACGAACGTTCCCTTTCCCATAGCGTCTCCTTGGCTTTTATTTCTTGGAGTGTTCAGCAGAAATGTGCTCTGTCAAACACAGCCAGAAGATATCATACCCTTGAGGAAAGTTGAGTATTTGTGTTCCCACAAAATTCTACAGCCCTCCCCTCCCCAGTTGGGCTGAAGTGAAGATATCTTCCCAGCTGTTACTCCATCTTTCTATTTTCTTCAGCACCAAGTTTGAGATTTCTGCCTTTTGAACTGACTCGTCTGTAGCCATCTTCTTTCCTTTTCCGCAAAACCCAAGTAGGGCACCTGGACTGTTGCGTTGTATTTTTTGCATATTGGAGCCTTCTCTCCGCCTTGCGCTGTATCGTCAAAGAGAAGGAAGATAATCTTTTCTACGTCATAATGAAAACTGTCTTGCTACAAGCTGAAGTTCCTTAAGGGACTCGAAACATTATTTAACTTAGCCATGTCACGACTTTGTCGCCTAAGTTCCGTGTTTCTGTACACGTATAGTTTTCTGTACGTGTCTTTGTGCCTACTTTTCTAAGAGACTAATTTAGGTACAATGGCCTCCTTTTTGCGTTACTTACATAAAAAAGGGACGACGGCTACCACCACCACCATGACGTAGCTTATGCCTTGTTTAAGAAATCAGCCTTGTCGGCGTGGTTTAGCGTATAAGCCCACGGTTAGCATGGAAGTAGATTCTTGTGGGCCACCTTCAAAGGTTTATTCTACTTTTCCCACCTCCCCGCAGTGCGAGGGAGTTTTACGAGGACACCCTGTGAAATCCAGTGATGTATCTGGTAGCAATCTAAATTGTGATTAACCAATGGAATTCTGCATTTCCATTAACGCTGAAGCCCAGTGTCCCTGAGATTTATATCCCTGAATCTCTCCATTGATTTATAACCTGGTAATCCTTTTATCCCCATTTATATGCAGCATAACTTGACGTAAGTGCTAGAATGTCTCCATTAATCGAATTCAAGAGTGTTGGACTGAGAAACCGGACTAAAAACTTTTAGGCCATACTGTAAATACACTTTGTGTCAAGGGAAGCCAGGAGGTAATATGTCCTTGAGTTGCTTCGTCTTTATGTTCACTCTCAAGCGAAACGAAGAAGAAGAAAAATCTACCAACTATTAATGCTGTATCTGGAGTATCTGTTGCGATAAAAATGTGTTAAAATATCTCATTTTGCATAGCGAGTACAGCCCCGTTGTCCAGTGGATTGCAACGCAGCACGGCTATAGGAGGGCTCCGGGTGGTTCCTATACGTTGTGGTGCAGAGATAGCAGCCTGGCTCCCAACCGGAGTGCAGGGTTTCTGTAGGGCTGTTCAGTTCCCCTTGAAATTGATACCAGCTAGGCATCTGGGTTTTGAAAAATGTCATTGGAAACCATTTCAGTCCCCACCTCTTTTAGGTATCTGAATGCATCTGCTGCTGTTAAGAACGGGGAAGTTTTTCTTTCCTTGTCTCAAATCACGCAGTATTAACATTTCTTGTGTTGTAGGGCGCACGAGTGTGGAGTCCCAGCACTGCTCATTTTAATTATGTGGTGGAAAATTTAATAGTTACTGCAGCTTTGCATTATTGCTGCTCCTTCGATGTGGACCTAGAAATTAGATGAAAACATCGCTTATAAGAAAATCTGCGTAGTTTCTCTGAAACAATTGCTCACCGGCAGCAGCCCCTTCGATAACCTTTAGCAGCCGTGTCTACAGAGGATGGGGGGAGTCCCATGTTACACTTAAATCAAATATGTGGCACGGCAAACAGAGGAGCTATTAAAATATATTTATTATTCATTATTAGTAAATTGCCTGCATGTGGAGTACTATAGAGTAGCAAACTTACAATTTTGTTGACTCATTAAAAGTCTACGGTGTGATGTCCTGCAAGACCCAAATTTGTATTTATAGCATTAATTTTAAAGCTCCGTTTAAGCAATTACATCTGTGTATTACATGAAAGAGATGCAGAATAAAGGTAAATCTTACAGTGTGCTGGAAATTTGCTGGTTGAATACGCTACTGTCTATCTTGAGACTTAACGTGCTATTGGGATAGAACCTGATTTAACCCAGAAATTTACAGGTGAGACTGTGGAAGATAATGTGTGCCACTACTGAAGATGTGTTAATAAATTATAATTCTGTATGCCGTATGCATTCCAATTGCCTCTTTAGTAAATACTTAACACATTAAAGTCTGCCAGAAAATCAGATGAAATGAAACCAATTTAATTCCTTAATTTGTATTATGTTATGCAATACTACATCATGTTGCGTCCATAGAAACAAGAAATTGATATTTTCTGAATCAGATCTTCTGTTTCTCAGCACTTTGTTAATATGCTGGTATCTTCAGGGAGAGAACGATAAGATAACTTTCCATCTTTTGGATGTAAAGTCGTCTTATGCCGTGGGAGGAGAAAAGGAGTAAATAACAGAAAAGGAGGGCCATCATTCCTGCCCTCCTGTCTTACGATGATGAAGCTACACTGCTACAATAATTACAAGAACTTAATGCACTGAAACCTTAGTGTCCAGCTTGTTACATCTAATGATAAAATCCAACGTTTTTTCATCTCAAACCTGCTCAAACTTTACTGTGAGCACCTTAGATGATTAAGTTGTTCAGAATTAAGCACGTACATGAATACGTACAGTACCGGGGCATTTAGTTAGCAAATATATAAATAAAACCAAGCGATCACAACAAATCACCCATGAGGGGAAAATGCTCTTCTGCTCACTGCCTGCGTGGGCTGAGCAGAAAGGCCAGTAGAAATCTGGGAAGCGTAATGGTCATCAGCAGCAACATCAGCAGCAAACAGCTAATTAGCCTGAAAAATAGCCACCCAAAGTTCTTTGTTAACAGCTTCGAAAAGGCAATTCCGTGACATTAATAGTAGAACTAGTGGAAGAATGAACTATTTGTGAAGATTAAAAGAAAAAATCCTAAATTACTTTCTCTTGATTTGAAGCGAGTTCAGTGGGTAAAATTCTTGGGGATTCATTTAAAACCCAAACGAATAGCACGTCTAGACTTGATGATGGACTGAGAGGTGCTGTGGGTCTCGGCGAACAAAGTGAGAAAAGAAAGTCAACTCGAGCCCTGGTACCTGGAATATGGTCCACGACCCTCGTGTGCGGATCGGGTTAAGCTCCTGGAGGGAAATGACAAAAACCATGTGTTGGTGTCCATGTAACCTTATAATAAGTCAATAGGCTGGTTTCTGAGCAAAGACGTAAACTGTTTTTTCTGGTCCTGCCTAAAGAGAAAAGAATTGGCGTTGCAATACCATGGACAAAAAAAAAAAAAAAAAAAAAGGATTTAAATATCACCTTAATTTCCTGAGAGCACTTTTAGTATGCTTTGTTGATCCTAAAACCACCCGAGTAACTACTTCAACTATTCACAATTTGGTTTTCTAGTTACTAAGAGAAGCCAAAGTCAAAAGAAGAACCATCTTCTGTATTTTAGCTGTGTGCTGTATAAAATAATTGACTGTCTGATGAAAAACTGTCTTGTCATATTTTGTAATAAAATAATATTTTTGTGCATAACTTGACCTGTCCTAGTGAGTTATGCTGCTCATTGTTTCATAGTAACAATTTCCAATGGGATTTTAATAATACTCTTGCTCTTACCATCTTGTACGATGTAAGCTGTTACATTCAATTTGTAAGAAAAATATTCAGGTATAAAACTAGATAATCTGTATTCCTTTAGAATCAAAAGTCACTTTGCCAAAATATTTTAACACATGAAATTGCTTCTTAAGAGATGTTTGCTGTGATAAAACGACAGAAAACTACATTTCCATTATAATTATAACTGACTAGTGGTGCTAAGTTTTTATAATTTAAAGGTATTCTCAAATCTGACAGCTCTTCCATGTTGAATTATGCATTTCTGGCTCTTAAATAGTTCTGCTGGCATGAGACAGCTGAGATGAAGTTGTCTTTCTAAAATAATTGCTCCATGGAGCATCCATTATACCTTCAGAAAAAATGTATTACTTGACTTCTACAAATTATAGACTAGCCTATAATGGGTATTTTTGACAGCTATTAGCTTTTTAAAAAAAATCTGAACAGTAAAATGAGTATTGATATCACTCTGCCGTGTCTTGCATGTTAATACCAACCTTTTCTGTACTCCTTTTCTAAAGCGTGATGTAATCATTAATTACAATAATATTGATGTAATTGCACTCATCCTGAACTCCCCCCACTGTAATAGCAACGTGTGATTTTTTTTTTTCCCTACAGTAATACTTACTTCATATTTCCTGTTCTCAGAAAAAGAAAAATTAAAAAACCCCCAGACTTAAGCGTAAAGTCTTATGCTGTATTTTGACATCATCACTGCTCAGGATGAACAGTGCTGTGGTGCTCTGACCTTTTAAGTGTAATATTACGGTGTAGCTCTCGGTACGCCGGGACTAACCCCAGAGCCCGCACCTTCACAAGCAATGCAAGAAGAGGCACCGCGAGATGTTCTGGTACCTGAACCTCCTTTTGCTGGGTGCCTGCAGCTCACGCGGGGTTACCGCTGTCTGCTCTGTTTGCGCTTTCAGATACTGCTCAGTGATTTCGGTATTCATCGCTTTGCACCCTGTAAATGCGTGGCAGCTCACAAAGTGTTAAAAGAGGAGTTCCTGGGCTGGGGGAAGAGAAAACAGAAATGGCTACTGAACTTTTTCAACAAAATGAGATACCTGTATCTTAAGTATATACTGTCTGTATTTTATTTCATAGGCTTGTATCCGGAAAGAGCATCTATGAGAACGGATGCCTGTCCTCCTACTTTGCCAAACTGTGTGTCTTCACGTGAAGAGGAGCGATTCTTCAAAAGGAAAGTATCCTACTTCCATATATATTTTAGTTTTGTGAATTGAGCGGTGAGGGTAGGGTGCTTATGGACAGAGCGTATTTCATGGCTTTTGGAAATATTGTTCAGATCTAAACTATAACAGCACGATTCGAATAGGCAAAAGAGGTGAACTGACTTTCATAGTTACGGTCGACTATATTAATTTACAGTAAAGTTAACCGCAATGCCGGGGAGCGTACAAGGTCTTCTGCGCTCTGACCGTTGCACATCAGTACTGTGGTGTGGTACAGCCAGGCTGCGGCTGATCCACATTTATATATTTGTTGTATATATAAATATATATATATATCTCTATATCCACATTTATGTTTATTTGTATATTTGGTGCTGGCTGATCCACATTTATATATTTGTTTTATATATATATATATTTATATCCACATTTATGTGTATTTGTGTATTTGGTGCTGGAGGGAGACGTGTGTGTCTCTGTGAGGCTCTGACAGCTGTTGATCTGAGGGGAGAGGAGGAAACCGAAGGTACGGCTGGGAGGATTATTCCTGCCCTAGGAGTATTTTGGGAGAGGCTGGATGCTTCTCCCAAGTGTTGGTCTGTGCTGAGCCCCTTCCTACGCTGCCTGCAGCCTCCCGGGAAAAGGCATCAGAACCTGCGAGAGCAGGTCAGCTTGCAGCAAAGGGAGAAATCAGGTTAATTAATTACTGTGTGAATCGAGGAGAAACCCGCTGCTGGCTTCAATTTTGCTTACGTGCTGAGGACATTTAATGTGCATAAAAATCGCCCAGTAGCCAGGCCAGTCATCTGAGATCTTCCTAAGGATAACAAAAAAGGTGAGGATGTGTAACTTTAGTTCTAGCGACGGCTGAACAGCACTGAAAGAGGCACTCGTGGTAGGACCCACAGCTATTTTCGGTGTCCTTCGATTTCTTGTCACCAGCTTAAACGTAAAAATTAGCTTGTGAAGAGCAGTAAGAAAAAAAGGGCCAGATTTCCGTTTCAAAGTAAATATTCCCCTTTTCACAAAACAATCAACACCCCAAGTATTTTGAAACAGAGTTAATGTCGTAATAAGAAACATCAACAACTGTAGAAGTTCTCGCTGTTGATAGGACAAACACCAAAAATTCCACTGTAATCTCACAAAAAAAATTTTACGGCGCAGTAATCAGTGTAATACAAACTATATTTAGACGCATTGCAATTATTACATAATACATCACGAGGACCCTCTAGAGATGGTATTACCAGAGATTATAGGCTACTTCTGAAAGCCATTAAGGATCTATTAGTTGCCCAACTGGTCCATCCATAACTTTCAGTAATGTTCTCTCTGGAGTATTACTTTCTTATCACATGATATCTGTAGTAGGGGAACTTAAGCTTTCAGCCTATGACTGTCGAAAGAAAAAGTAGCCTTGACATCTTGGCTATTTTGTAATTAATGCCTTTATTATATTCTTGACCCAAGTTTTACAATTATTGAAGGAATTAATCAATATACCTCCTGAGATTTGTATTTATTGTGTGGTTGGTTAGGTTGGGGTTTTTTTTTTTCACTCTCCATTAGGTAATTTCTGAAGTAAAAATCATGATCCATATTTCCATGTTATTGGAGGTCTGTTGGACTAAATATAAAGTAAAGAAACAAGTTCAGACTTTGGCACAGGTTTGTGAATTGGAATAAAAAACTGGTGTGAATCGTAGAAAACACTTTGTTGTGTTTTCTTTCAGCAGGAGTGGTTTAAAGGTTCTGAACTCTTTGAACACACAATGCATAGCAAAGGACTTGATTATAAATTTTGGAAAAGTAGTATTATTGTTTTCGAACCATGAGCCAGGATCCTGTAACACTAGGGGCTGCGGAAGAACGGCCCACAGCACATGCACTGATATAAATGGTGACTGCTGCAGCTTTCATGAAAATCGGGATTTTTTAATTTCAACTCATAAAAAATTATATCGAAAATGAAAGAGTTTGCATCTATGAGGTAATGCTCTTCAGCGTTTTTGGTATTTGTGAAGAGATTATATGCAACCTGATCTTTTGGTATATTGGAATTCTCTTGTTTCTTGATCCATTCTCTTCTCTTATTTAAGCATGAGAAATTTCAGATTTACTTGTGAGAGTTTCTGAAGTGGTCCATGCGACATCTGAAATGCTGTGACATGTATCTGATTTCACTTGTAGTCATTCCCCTAATAGCCATAATATACCATTTTGAATATGTAGAGCAAATGTGTTTTTCTACTGCTTTATAAAGCAAATTTCTGCAGAGTGATGTATTCATTAAGCGTTCCTCTGAATTAATTCTCTTTACTGGAGGACAAGAAACCCCCATTGTTCTAAAAAGTTTATAAGAAAATTAAAACGGGAACCCAGAAAATGAATGCTCGGAGTGGTCGCACTGTTGCTAATGCACATAGAAAGTATGGTATTTTAAACGGTATCCTACTGGTCCCACAGATGCAGAACGTTAGCGTAATATATAGAGTCGTTGAACACCTGAGGGTATCGGTGCATTCATAAATAAATTGTTACACTGTGCCGGTTGCTAAGATAAAGCATGCATAAAACGATAGCAAATCCTTAGCGTTAGGTTTTGCATCCACTTTGCAAGAGAATAAATGGCTGCACAAGGCAAAAATCGGTGAAGATCCAAACCCATGAGCTTTTCAAAGCAACAGAAGACTAGCTCTTACTTTGGGGATTGCATCAAAGGCCTTCGATGAAGAAAAGTGTATGGATGTTAAAGGTTGCTTTCTTCTTCACTGTAGGTGTAAAACCAGGGCTGTTCTAGACCAAGTGGGCTGTCAAATCATTTAAACACGGGATAGCAGCGTGTACTTTGTGTGCGAGTATGAGATTTTCCCTAGCTCTGCAGAGCAGCTCCGAAGTAGTGTGTGGGATGTTAGCTTGTCACCGTTTTATTGAAAAAAAAAAAAAAAAAGAAAATCAAGAAATGTCTGATTAAGTCAGAGAAAAGTTGCTGCATTATTAAAATGGGTGAATCAATTTTTTCTTTCTTATGGTTTGTCAAACTTATAAAATATTATATTTCTCTTCAGATAGAGTTACATACTGTGTAGCTCAGAGATAATCCCCATGGTCTTGGCATATGTTACTTAATTGTCTCAGAAGGAAATACCATAAATACCATGCTGTCATCTCCCATGGGCATTTGCTCATCTGTCACAGTGGGAGCTCCAGACTGGGTGAGGTGCTCTAAGACATTTCTTAAACTATGTAAATCACAGCCATTTCTCCTTCCTACTTCCCAAATGGTCAATTATGTATAAACATGTGTTAATAAAAATTTGCTTCTTTTGCCTCCGAGGTACACACCCAGAAAGCTATGTGAGTAAGATAAACTATAAATGCCATTATTATGTGATTCAACCTATGACATAAATTACTGATTTAAAATGCCGACATAGATATGGAAGTCTGTGGGATTCAGGCCCAAAGTAGAAGCAAAACAAAACTATCCATAAAAGTCATTAAAGAAACAGGATAAGTCGCTGTGTTTCTCCCGTTCTCTTTTAAGAAAACTGGTTTGTATCTACCTACCGAGAGAAATGGGAAGATTATGCTGAAAATATGCTAAAGGCTATTTAACACGTTGGCTGCTTAACGACCTCTGAACAGGTTCAGTTGCCGTATGAGATAGAAACAGCCAAAGTTGCAGGGACAGAGATTGCAAACAACTAGTTTGTAGTGAGTATTGATACAAAGGGGTAACGGAAAGGCAGCTAAAAAGGTGCGCTAGACTTAGCCGTATCGGTGAATAACCAGGGGATCCCCGTGGCGCGTAAGGAGAAGACCTTATGTGAAAACGGCCCGCGTTGTCGGTGTGGTTTTTGTCTTCAAACAGCCCGTGGCAAGCATGTCTCATTTATCGGATACTTATTTCCTGGTGTAAATAACTCCTGGACTGTATTTACATAGGTCATCATGGTTATTTTGAAAAAGAATCTC
Organism: Elanus axillaris; assembly: GCA_026212715.1. Lineage (NCBI taxonomy): Eukaryota > Metazoa > Chordata > Aves > Accipitriformes > Accipitridae > Elanus > Elanus axillaris. Next base: position 50,159,808 of record JANZLQ010000001.1, on the reverse strand, counting down.
GGATTGATTATGCACTCATCCATATTTAGGATATAGCCGGTCAATAAAGTATTAAAACTGATGGCACACTATTGATTAATATTGCTTAAATATCTAATGGTGACATGTTTCTGATGTACTGAGAAATTGAATCTGCCACATGTATTGCTGCTGTATCGATGGTGAGTCTGGGAAGTGCTGGATCAGATTCTGGATGATTTTATATCGGAGATACATAGCACTTGAGAAACAGGTGTATAGAAGCCGAATATCTTCAGAGCAGCTCATTAATATTTACATGATTTCAGAGGCAAGATGAGAAAGGTATTGCATAGAAATAACATTAAATCTTGGTCTGAGAATTACTTAGAAGAACTGAGGTTGAGTCATCTGTAGGAAAAACGGTGTGGTGATATTCTCGGTGCAGAGAAACCGTCTATAGCTTTTGTTAAAAAAGAGAAGGTGAAGATAGACAAGGTGAGGAAGTCAGCATTCGGCTGTAAAATAACGGTTTGAAAACAGGGGCCAGAGTATCACGCACGGCCAAGGTGCAAGGGGCAGCGATGAAGTGAGTGCAGTGTCACTACCTTTCAACCGACCCCTTCCTCCAAATCATGAATCCAAGAGCCCGAACATCTAGGTAATCCTTTTTCTTCCCACTTCCAGACAACAGCACGTATACTCGGAATTCAGGCTTCTCTGTTGGGTGGGTTACTCTCTTTTACCCAAGCCCTTCGAAAACTTTCACAGTACAAATGGCTTTTTTACCAGAATGCTTTCATTTGGAAGGGGGGATTGGATGCAAAGTAATTTAATTTTTATTTTCTCATTCATGTTTCATAGCTTAACGAGCATAAACACGCTCTTCTTTATTTTGTGGTAAGAAGTCTGTGTGTTAAATATGTTTAGCAGTATCAGAATTAAAAAGGATATCTAGCTGGAATTGTTGCTTTTTTGATGCTATGATTTTTTGGCTCACGCTTACAGGGTCAAATAGATAGTGCGAATTATGATGAATTTGTATGTTTCCCTTCTCTCCTGAACAAAAAAAAATGTGCAGTGTAATATGAGGCATTTGAATTTATTACCGTTCATCAAAGACGGCTTTTGGCAGCATTTTATCACCAACGAACTCATTGGCATACAAAAAACAATACATGTGCAGCTCTGTGAAGCAGGAAAGGAAATTTGATGGGAAGGTCTATTACATCACTTGAGCAAGTATTTTTTTTTTTTTTAAAACCAAATAAAACTGTAGAGGCGCCATTCACATTGCTGTAGCTAAAGGCCATCATAAACCCCTGTTTTCATGGTGTTGGATATGGTTGCTGAACCATTAAAAACTCTACTACCTTTAAAACTAGCATTTTGTGGAGGACTCTGCTTGGAATGGGGAACGGGTCTGTGTATTTTTAAATTAATTTGTCAGTTAAAAAGGTCAAGCAGCTAATATTTATTTACATTGTTCAATTTTAAGACCCCCGTATCTTAATGTTCTGCATATGCCTAAGCCTCTCTATACGAGGAGGTTTTTAAAATGTCCATTTGTCTTTCCATTCCAAAATCTACTTTTGGGGGAAGACACGAACTTAATAGTAAGATTTATTATGTCCCGCTCGCAGAGAGACATGAGCACGTGCACGATTTTACATACTCGGAATAGTACCAGGGAGGTAGGAAAGCTACACGCAGCCTTGCTGCTTGCGTGGGACTGGAAAGGCGAGTGCGCAGCACCTCTCGGTAGTCACCGCTGTACGAAGTGCCGCTAAGATCTGTGCCATTACAACTGCACTTAAAACGATAGTAGTAATGAATAGCCATAATTTTATTGTAAACCCATGATTTGGTTTGCTAAAGCATCTGCAGAGAGGAGATGCGTATCCTTGAGTGGTATAACACTATTTTCCAGACATCCGTCTGAATGTGGAACGCTTTTCTCCTTCCTGTATCCTTCATTTTATAGGGTTTCAGCAAATCTGCTTCTATAACCCCTCAAAATGCAGTTAATATTGTAGCGCAAATAATATCTTGTCCTGTGAAGTAGGGGAGGTGTTATGCTTTCTGTCGGAGGAGCAAACGTCTTGATAGTTTTATTGTGTCACGGTGATGTAAAATTATTAAACAGGATCATCTGAAAGCAACATTTTCCCTGTGCATTCCATGTAGGAAAGTCCACTTAATTTTAATTTTTCATTTCAAAATCATCTGCTATGCCTTCTCTGAGGAGAAACTTTTATTCCCTCTTTAAATGGCATTAGTCATTTCCTTGCACCTTACAGATTAGTTAAAGCACCTAAATGGTGACAAAGTAAAGCGAATAAAAGTAAGCACGGTGGTATGTGTTATAAAGCAGTCTATCTGTACCGGTTATCTGATGATGGGATGGATATTCATTCCCTGATCACGGATGCAAATTGCATCAGCTGCTCTGCGACCTTCAAAGTCTAATTATTCTTAGTTAATATTAAGCACCTGAGTTTTAAAAAGAAAATATGCTCTGTGTGTACTTGTGACTGGAGATGAGAAGTGTCAGTATATCACTATTGCTAATTTAAGTCCAGTTAAAATGTCTGACGAACCATATGTAAACATGAATCATATGCATACTTTATGCATTACTAATAGAGGAGAAATGTTCTTTTTCGCCATGATTATGATATAATTTAAAATTGTAGTGGCACAAGGCTAGCATCTTACCAGAAATACGTAATCACAAGATTAATAGCCAAAGGCAAATAATAAATAGCGACACATGTTAACAGGAGCCCTGTCATTTACCTCTCCCAGTTTATTTAGCATCCTGGGAGCTGCCTTCTGCATCCACGTGCTCCGTAATTCCTGCCTGACGTATCCGTAGGCGCTCGCTGCCGCGTGCGCGGTGTTTGCCGTGCTCTCCGTGACCCGCTTGGCAATTGCTTGTTCCCTGCCTGCCTCCAAGAACAAATGTCCAAAACGCAACAAGGACTTGCACGCGGTCTCAAGATGTTCAGCTCTCCAGTTTGATGTGAACTAAGGAACGTATGGGAAAAAGAAGGTTAGAATGGGCGAGAAAAGAGGAGAATAGGTCGTAAGAGAAAAAACAGGGGATCTATAAGGTGAACGCTGGAGTAACAGTGTCCTAATTAGTGACTAATATATTTTCGAAGAAGAAAATGAATGGGTATGGCCATCACGCTAAATCAAAGCTGCTGTTGTATGAAGTGGGGTATTGAGGTATATAAAGATACTGTAGACACCAACAGGACTGTGGTAGCAAATCTCGTCACACGGAGCCTCTGCTAAGGTGAGTTTGGTGACTATCTGAAATGGTGAGAGGGTGAAACAAGTAAGGAGGAGATAAATGGAGCTGTGGCTGAAATAGGCTACCTAAGAGATTGCATGCACAAAAGTCTCACTGTTAGAGATTGGGGGGGGGTAACACCAAAAAAAAGCAAGGTTTGTCCTTTCAAACCCCCTCAACTTGGCGTAAGTAAATGGTGAAGGCTCAGAAACTGGATGATTTCAATCGTATGCTGTTTTAAAATTCTACCTTAGTGATTATGTAAAAGCCCGAGTCCTGTAGCCGAAGCGTTCGGTTTAGCGGTGTGCGGTTTGGGGCTGTAGGACTCTGCCATGGGGAGTTAATGCTGGCGGGGAGAGAGGAGGAAAGCCGGGAAGCGGTAAGGAACGCGGAGCCGAGCACGGGCCGCAGCGCACGTGGAAGCGAGCGTAACAGCTGCACAAATGCACAAAAGCTCCCGTTCTCCGAACTTCCAGCCCCATTTCTGTTGCTGGGGGTGCATTGTCAGAGTTCAGTTGTCACGCGCAACTGGCAGGATGAGGCAGGTTAAAAAAAAAAAAAAAAGCGTTGGAAGTTAAAAAAATACATCTATTTTGAAGTACTCCTCTGTATTTCTTCCCTTACAGATAGGATGGGTCTGTTTGCAGCTGTAAAAAGTCAGATTTTAGCACTTAGTGGTCGCTCTCAACATTAGCAAGGTACTCGGGATGCTTGAAGGGCAGGAGACGAAATGCCCTTTGTGGGTCTCTACCTGTGTAGCAAATATTGTTGGTTGTGTGGCTTTGTCCAGCAGGCACTCGTTTCTCCTAAATAGCCTCACAATTACACTGGGAAAGAAACCAGCTTGCCTACTGAAAGCTGCATATGTATGTGTGTGCGTGTCTATGTATTTTACTTTTTTTCCTGCTAAAGCCCTAAAAAATGGTCTAGAAGTGCACTAATACATTTGAAGAATACTAAAAATGCACTACATTTTCACAGGAGCTCTCATTACAGGATGAGTTAGCCTATCTGAATTAGAAATACATTAGCAAAGGGATTTGGGTAGACATGTCTATATGGATTAAACAGAGCTGCACTTTGCTTTCCTGAGGTTTTTTTCTTTTTTTCTCTTCCCTCCTCTCCTCAATCATAATGAAAGGTGATTGAATTTATTTGGGTAAAATCCAAGCTGAAGCCAGCAGAGGATATTTTCAGAGTTATCCTTTTTAGATACTTGCCATATCAACCAAGATCTGTTTTTAGGCCCAGTTATTTAAGGCTGCCTTAAAGACTAATGAAATATACTGTGATGGATGTTACCCCGTTTCAGGGACTTTAAAGTAAGTTACGTTCAGAAATGGAAAAAAAAAAAAAAAAAACCCAACCCAGCCCCATAATCTTCAAGCCCCGCTTTGGTGCTACTTTTCAAGATCGTACATTTATTTTCAGTAGTAAGATGCAATATGTAATGTATATGTTAATCTTCTAAAAAAAACCAGAAAGTTCTGAATTTTCCCAACTAAGGAGAGATTTGTAACTGAAGAGGCAGTCTTGAAAAGCAGGGCGAGCATCGTGTAAAAATGCTTCTGTCGTACCTCCGTGAGAGGTAAGGTTTTCAAAGTACCTAAGTGAATTAGGAGCAAAAGTGGAAATCCTCTCCCAGCTGTACAGTAGTGTATTACTGCTTGACAGTTTGTGCGTTTTGAGAAGTGACATACTGTAGTATTAGCATTTTGTCACTGTCTTCTTTGCAAAGCCTGATATATTTAGGCTTCTAAACCTGAAATCCTGCTTTGTATGCTCTGGAGATTATAATTTTTTTATTATTATTATTTTTACAACGTGGTATCTTTAGGAAAATAGCATGATATCTGTTTGTCACTTTTTAGGTCATTTTTGTATTATAGTTATAGGATGACCCACATATATTTGTGAGATTTTTTTACAGATAGCACTATGCAGTCACTTCTGTTGAAAGCCCTTGAAAGTAATGAGTTATTATAAGTGACATCCTTAAAAAAAAATGATTCTGTGACCTTAAATTTTTAAATTAAAATATAATATACTTTAATTTTTTGGCTTACCTATTTAGCTTATAATGAAATAAAAATCAAGTATTTCTTTTTAAGATTATTTGTACTTCTTCACTCACGCTATATTTCCAAAGCGTATTGAAGCTTCTTAAATTGAGAAATACAGCACATATTTAAAATCAAGCGAGTACAGTTGTTTCAAGAATCTTTTTTAGTATTCATTTGTATTTCAGTGCTTTGACAATTGTCCTGTCTCTTCTGTTCAAGTGAAAGCGCTACCTAATAGGCATAAACAGCTAAATGTAACGCACCAAAAATAACATATAACGATTGCTAACTTTGTAGAGCACAAAGTAAATAAGGCTGACAAGGTAAAGGCCTAATTTACACCTGAAGAGGGCCAAAAAATGAGGAAAAAAAAGAAAATACTATGTCAGTTCTGGGTCTTCAGTTCAACCGCATATTCATAAAGAGAAAACGCTGCTCAAATGAGGTTTACGAATCTGACTTGAAAGGTCATGAAATTCAGATTTACATCTAAAATTCATCACATTGTTCCTCACTGTAGCAGAGATCTTGTAACAAGGAGCGATGTTACTTACAGTGCTTCGTCTCTGGTCGCTCTGGAGAATAAACCACTAAGTGGAATTCTTTTTGCGAACCATTTTATCAAATTGTTACAGCTCTTCAGACTGGGACCAAATACAGGCTGCATTTATAGGAGCTTCTGAAACGGCTATTTTGTATTAGTCATTTTTGCAACGTAAATTTCTATATTTAAAAACGTGATTTCCATAGTTTTGCTCCTCAATTCAGTTGAGAGAGTTAAAATTAAATGTTTGTTCTTCACACTCTGCATCTGGGGGAATAAAATTATGTTTCAATAAGAAAACTGAGGAGTGCATAAAACCAGAGCTATACTATAAATTTTGCTCGAGAGTGTCGTTGTAGAGAGGGCAGAGTGCCGTCCAGGTGAGGAGAAAGGGAGCAGGGTCTCCTCCCATGCTGGGGAGCTCCGCGGATTTTCACAGCTTCGAGAAAGTTGATGCACACACCAGGGGAGCCAAGAATATCGTTGCTTAAGCGCTTGCTTGCCTTTTTTCTCAGTCAGGCAGAGTAGTGAGGAGAAGCTAGATCCTCCGTGTCCTCCATATGTCCGTCTGTGATTTTGGTGAAAATTTGATTCCGAGTATGAAAACTTTCCAGTTTTATTCCCGTGTAAAGTTTGGATTTCAGCGGCTTGGCATTTTCAGCTAAAAGACATTTTGCTGGAAAAATCTTTATGCACTTAACACAGAAGGAATGAAAACAGTGATGCAAAGACTGGTTCGTTTAATACCTTTTTTTTTCCTCTCTTTTTTTCACATGCAAGGAACCTTATTTGACGAAATTCAGCCCACAGTGTTCAGGAAACTGTCTGCATTTTTTAACTATTTTTGTCTGTCCCTGGAAGAGTCATGGTAGGTGATGCAAGTGCAAGGGCAGTGCAGGGTTTCTGCTGTGAAAAGGGTAAAAAAGAGGGACTGGGGAGCAGTCTAAATAAAAATCTCAATTGCGGGAATAAAATACCGAATTACAAAAGAGAAAACATCTCTCTGGACAACAATACTCTAGAAAAACCAACTACTTTTAGATTTCCCATTTCTGCAGTATCTAAGCCACTCGGATTTCTTTTCAGTCCTTAGCACAGGTTTCCGTGAATTGGGGATGCACCTTGATTCTCAGTGAAGAAAAGAACCAAGCCCATCTATCAAATATTCAGAATCCTAATCACGATGTCATTCCCGGTAGTTAGAATTAGTTTTCATCATTCAACACTTCTATCGACGCTTTCTCAGGACGATCTATGTGCAAATATTGTTATGCCTAACTTAACATCGTATATAGCACAACAAATCTAAATAATATTTCAACTGGATGTTTTGTGATAAACTTGGTGACACTGCAAGGTAGGTGTTAGTTCTTTGCCGCATGACAACTATTTTATTCTGAATTCCAGCTCTTCTTCAGTGCATTTTAACCCAGAACACATTTACCTCTTGTCACTCTAAATTCAATATTCCTCCAAGAGAGGATGTTGGCCTCAAAAGGCAGGTTTTTTTGTAAACGGTGCGTTGGTTTCATACTTCTAGCTGTTCCAGAATGTAACCAATGTATTTCTGGTTGCATGTACTTCTTGCATTAAAATATCGGGTGTAGATTGCCTTAGTTAGTGGACTTTGTCAAGAAATACTCCATAAAATAACGTTAATCATTATTCTGTCTTCGTTTCAGCACATATTTAATTTACAATAGATTAGTGAAATGACTTCGTTACAGGTATTTAGAGTAGATTAGTAAATTCGTTTGTGCTGATTGAGTCCACATTGATTTGTGATGATTGGCTCCACAGCATATACATCTGGTACGAGGTTGATCTGAAAAAGTATCCCTGTGCCGGGGCTGTCTTCCTGTTATAATTGTATGGGCTTACTTCATTGGGTTCTGTGTACGTTATTGCAATTGAACTAAAATAGGTCTGGTTTTCACTGTGTGCAATTTAGTCATGCATCAATACATTTTTAATTAAAAGTGTATGACAGGTACAATAGTAGAGTACTCCAAACAATTTTCTAAAGCAGTCCATTTCCTTAAAGACAGGTAATCAGAATCTGTCTCAGTTAGTCAGTGAATGTATAATTTTTTATTAAGATATATGATTAAGCATCTAAAAACTTGGTGCTAAATTGTCAGATTTTAGTCGTGAGCCCTGTACTGTGAATATTTCAAGTTTTTAATAGCAAAGTGAGGCATTCTTCTTGACAGGAGAAGAAGATCTTGCTGGACAATTTGATTATCTCATTTTCTAGTAATAGTCAACATCAGAATAGCATATCACGATTTAAATTCTTGGATCACCTGGCTGGCTCCACGTTAGGGATGGAGCTACAGCAGACGGCTCCACTAATGGCATCGGGATATCTAGTCCCAAGGTCGGCGGGACAGCGATAGAAAGTGGATTGCTATTTCCCCACCGTTTCCTTACCTAATAACGTCAAAGGAATGTGAAAAGAAGGGTGTTCTGCGCAAGAACACGGGGACAGATTATGATCTGTGATAAAATAGCTTTGTCCTGTAAGGCTGCCTTACCCGTAGCGCTGGCAACGGTAGAAGGATTTTCCCACTGAAATGACTCTAAGGTGGTGTTATAAGTTTGTAAAGTAGTTCGGATGATAAAAAAAAGGTTTAATAACCGTTTGACTCGCTCTGGCTCCAGTACCAGAGCCGATGCTGGGATCTGGAATGTCTGCGAGTCTTGACATAACCAGGAGTTGGCAAAAGTTGAATGAGGTTCCGGGATGCCCTGAACCATGCTTGGGTTCTCCCCTGCGGCTGCGTAGCTGCAACGGCAGAGCAGGCAAAAATAAAGGTGATTCTGGGCCCCTTCGTTCCCCCTGGTTTGTTAAGCACTTCTCGCTCTCTGGGGCGCTACCACAGTGACAGCAGAAAGTTGGTATGAAACAAAACCGAAGGCAAATATTCCTTACAAAGGCATAGAATATCTAGGAATATCTGTATCCATATATCTGTAGAGGTAGAGAAATAACAAGATTTGGGTACCCAGCATAAAACAAATAAATAAATAATTGAATTAACAATGCAGTATCATTCCTCATTTTGTTGAATGAATTTAAAAATCACCAGAGGTTTTGGTTGGTTTTTTTTTTAAGGCAACCCCAGAAATCTCTGTTCAGATTCATTGCTCTGGTAAATGTGCAAAACAAGACCAAGCTACCTATCTATCATTTCAGAAGTTAACATCATCTTTAGTTTCTTCTTACTGTCTTGCCAAACAAAAGAAAAGTGGTGAGTGGTCTTTCTGTGTCCTGATATTTGTGCAAATTACAATTCTAGTTGTCTGAGGAGTGTAGAAAAGCTGTGGATGCTCTCCCTGCCCAGACAATATTTCTTTAGTTCTGAGTGTTTGTAATAAGAGCACCCTGGAGGAGTTTCTCTGATGCTAGTAAATTAAGGGTCATCAGTTTTATCTCTGCATGAATCTCATAAATAGATCCAGTTTATTGAGTATTTAATTTTAGCACCGTACCCTTATTCAGAACGTCCCAATTTCCCTTTTTTTTTTTTCCTCCATTTAACAACCACAACCTTGGTAGAAATGTTGCCACCACCGGTACTGGCTACCAGAGGCAGTTTGGCTTTCACCCGCTCCGTGAACCAAAATAGGTTTGGCCGGCAAAAGGTGACCAGGACGTCCTGGGCTTTGCTGTTTTTCCTGTCCTCGGAAAGGGCTGAGAATGTCAGAAATAAAGTCATTTACAGTTGCTGTAAATGTTCATTCATGCTCCAGGATGCTTCAGTCTTTTTCAGATATATATGTTTTTATCAATGTTGCTCCGTTCTGGTTATCTTTGCTTTTAGATCCTGTGGCCAGGAATGCCACAAGACACACAACATGATTTGTAATTGATTTAGAAAGCCTTCTCCTGACTGTAATTATACCATGGTGAGTGAGGGAAGAGAATACAGTACCCTCAAAAAATCACTTTCCTCTTGGCTAAGTGTATAAACACTATCACTCATTAATAGTAAATTAGTGAATGATTCTTTGCAGGAAATTAGAGTAGACACTTAAGGTTTTGGGTGGCAGACTTTTCCATGAACGTCTGGATTGTTAAAAATTCTTTCATTTCCATAGCTCTCAAATCACAGTTTATCAGGTAGCTTCTTAAAAAAAAAAGAAAAAAAAAGTAACAGGACAATTACAAATGAAACACTTTGAATTATGGCTTTTTTAGTCTTCCTTGTTTTCTCACAGAAATGAAAGGTAAAAAACTATCACGGTAAGATTAAATGAAACATTCGCGTTTAACTACTTCCCTTCAACTTTCTATATGAAAAACATTGCACTTTGAAACTATTTTTTTGTGACATCTCTGGAATTATTTTACTGATTTGCTTTCTTAACATTAGCTCCCTTTTAACATAATATTGTTTGCTCCAGTCCATATGCTCTAGTTTGGACATAGGAAGAGCACGGTGACGTTCCTTTCTGCACTTAGGTGTGCTTTTGTAGTTACATTTAAAGTACTAAATATCTAGTTAGGAAATCCTCCCTCTTTCTCCTTTCTTTTGTGTTCGCCACATTGGAGACGATATGGAAAATACGGATTCAGTTTCACTGTACGTGTTTGCCTGCACGTACCTACCTCAGAGATGCCAAAAAAAGCCCCAAAACCTCAGAAGATCTGGATATTACCAGAGACTTCTTGCACCAGCTTGAAGTCATGTAATTTCCCCACGCCTCTGTGAAATGAAAAGAATATATTATTTCTCCCACCTTTTCTTGGTTCGACTGAAAATTTCTGCAGGCAGAGACTCCCGTGCTACGTCTGTGCCGGGAACGTCGCACAATGAAGTGGAAGTTCAGCTTCGGGTGCTTAAGCATTAGTACAATGCAGATTCATCTATTTTTTCCTCTTTTTCATTTATTTAAAGAAGAAGATACAATCTACCTCTGCTTGTGCTCTGCCTGAGGTATGAAGGATGTGTAAAAGTTCACAGTTTTAGCAGCAAGATGTTTCTTAATTACAGCTCTTCTTATCAGTCTGCTTCTTTTAACCGTTTTGATTTAAATCTTATCAGGGTCTCCACTTTTAAAAAATATAACATAAAAATGTTTGGGTTTTTTTTTCCATGATTAGTATATCTAAATTACGTGCATTTCTTTGTGGGTTGCTGTGCAAGAATTCTTCCTCAGAACTATTAAAGGCGGAGGGAACACGGGAAGGGATATTCTGCTCATGATGCGATGAATATTAATTTGATGGAGAGCAAACAAGGTCTACACTTGCAGGAGAACTTTCCCCGCGACTTTCTGGAATGGAGATAGATTTTTCTATAGAAACCTCTAAACATGAAAGGACACCCCCTGCCCCGAGATCCAAGAAAACCCCTAATTAAATGAATTAGAATATAGCGGCCATAAAATTATGCTTCTGTTCTGCCGTACTAGACTTCACAACCCTGGGGACATTGTCTAGGCAGCGATCGGGAGTATAAATGAACTCTGACTCTGATAACTTCGAGACCTAACAGAGAAAGAATGGTGGAAAGTTTGCCAGAGAGCCCCCAGAGATAATAGTCAGAATTATATAATGTACATATATAGGACAACAACCGCAATGATTTTCTCCTTCAGGATGAGAGCTTCAACTACAAATGTGGCTTCAATAAAAATATTGCGATTTGGAGACAAACATAATGACTGCAAAATCTGGACCCTTGCATCAAGCCTGCATGAACGGGGATTTGCGCGGAAGCTGTTTGCAGGAGGCAGAAGCCCATCATAGCTACTTTGTCGGTCTTAGTAAGCCCCTTAGTTCTCTCTGAACTAGGGGATTTAGACTAGTGGATCCTCCGAATTGCCACATTAATTTTCTCCCGTCCGTGCTCTAGTCTCATCCTTCTGCTTGTGAAACGCAGAGATCGTTGCCTTTCCTTCTCTTGACTGGTCCAGAGTGTTCCTGCTCTGACGCTGGGCAGGGTATTTTCTGTGGGAAAACAAAAAATCAGAGCTTACCAATTGCAAAATTAAATAATTTCTTTCGTTCTTATTGAAGGATTTTTCTGTGAAAACTAGAGATTTTTTACAGATATTTAAATTATATTAAAATAACAACGTATGTTGAAATATCGCCCCAAATATATACAGAATGGAATATTCCTTAGCATCCCAGAAAGCAGTTCTTTGCTGACATTGGAAACTTTTTGGGCTCCATCTGCTAAATTTATGGGCAAAATTTATCTTTGGATGTGCATACTGGATTGTCGTCATCTTAAGCTGGAGGTATATAGTATGCATTTAAATCCAGAATGCTGTCTTTATTTTGAATGTTCTACGCAAAGCCTACAAAAGAAATGACGTTCGTCAAAAGCTACGGCTTGACCATGCTGAATGTTTGCTTTGCTGTAGCGGAGAGTAGTCACTTATCCTTGATTGTCTTCCGAATTATTTCAGGACTTAACTATAGTTAAAAATGCGACCTGAAACCAATGCCTCGAAGGAAGACAAAATTGCTTCGCTGCCATAGAAATACCAGTACAAGTCAAGAAAATCAGTTGCTTTCTCTAATCTTCTTTCCTATGGAAACTTTGCTAATGAGATCAATTCCAGAGACAGTTGCCTTGATCCACAATAGTAAAAGTCCTTCTGTCGGCAGCTAAATAAAGCTGGATAACCTAAAGCTATGTTAAGAATTTGCAGCATAATGTAAGGTGAACAGACAACCTGGTTTTACTGAGGCAATACCGATACTTAAGCGTGTCATATTTTGTTTGACTGTCAAAAATGGCCTGTAACTGTTCTTTTAGCATAGCATCCTTTCTTTCTGTCCTGCTGCAAATTAGAAGCTACGTCCTTCATCGACATGACGTGCAATTCAGATGTAGTCCCTGCTGATTTTGTAACTCGGGGTAGGTAGGTAGGAGGAAAGCAAGCAGTGGAAATAGTCGCTTTAGTTCAATGTTTAGGGACGTAGCTGAAAAATAAAACCTTTGGGCAGATTGAGTGGTAAGTGTCCACTCAATACCTACCCTTTCTGTGAGCTGTAGAAAGAGCCTTGGAATCAGCAAATATTTGTTTAGAAAATCAGAAATAAGACGCTTTGTTCAAGGTAGGAAAAAAAGCTGAAAAAAACCCCCAGACCCTTTATCTTTTTCAGGCTGAAACTAGGAGTGAGGATGTACTGATTGCTGGTAAAGCTGAGGGAACCCGGATCCTGGTCTTTGCCCCACACAAAATTTCTGAGCTATTGGAAGGTGCAAGAGGTCCACGGGGAATAAACTAGAGGTTACCCTTCTGCATGTCACGTTGCGGTGGCTGCTGGCTTTGCGATTCTCTTAAATCTAAGGTATTCTGGTAACGGTGGCTACGCAGAGAAGTGAAAAAGCGGGGCATCTTTTCCTTAGCAGTCGTGCGGTGCAAGGCAGCAGAATTAGTGACGTCAATCGTGCTTTTCTTTAACGGCAAGGCTTTTATAGAAAGAAAGGTAACTCAGCATAGGTATTATAAACAGGTTTTCGCATTGAGTTGGAAAGAGAATGCAAAGTTTTAATGATCTCGTTCTTACCCGTTTCTATCCTATAATGCTGTGAAAATTTTTGGAATTTACTTACTCTGCATTTCTGCAATTCCAGGTGAAAAAAGATGTTTTGTTTTTTTTTTTTCTCCCTGTATCTCATTAGTGAATTTTACCTCATTAGGAAATCCTTTAAAATGCCTGAATTGCTATCCTGAAGAATTAAGTCTTCCATTTATCGACAGAATATGTGCAGCTTTGGCACAAAGGGTGTAAATTAGCCGCTGTTTCCTATCAGTGGTTTTCTGTCTTGCTTGGGAGATGCACATCTGGAGAGGATTGCTCAGACACTCCATCTTTGACCTAACTCATAAGGAGAGTTGGCAGGATGGGGGAGAGAGTTTTCATGGTCTCGAGAAATAGGTGTTCTTCGATTTAATGAATGAAGGTATGTTCTCATAAACTTTTTTTATTTTTTTAGCGGATTTTTTTTTTTTTTTAGTTCTGTTCCAGATTCTGAAAACTGAAATTATTGTAAGGTGACAGTGCCAATAATTTTGCGGTGTTTCCTGATGCTCAGTAAGATCCAAGCAGGAATCATTTATTCATTTTGGAGCTGGTCAGACAGTAGAAACAGACTAGCAGCAGTTTCTATGCTGGTCTTTGTAAAATGCGAATGCACCTAGGGTCAAAATCTGATGCAAACAGAAGTTCCTGCAAAAGTTTGGGCCACATCCTCGGCCACTGTTAATGGGCAGAACTAACTTAGAGCCTGGGCAGTTCTAAGGATGTAAAACCACTGAACGTCAATTTAAAATGCCTCTAACTCAAAGAACCGCAGGGTCCAAGGATGCTCGTGTGCGTGGCGTAGATTAAGCCCCAGCTGATTCAGGCAGGGCCGGGGAATTTCTTTCCCCCAGTAAATTCATCACCAGCGTATTAGCCGAGGAAAGGAGCAGCGCAGGTTTCCCAAGAAAGATTTCTGCTGGCTGAAATGGCCTCTCTGCTCTTTCACATTGTTTGGTTTTGATTATTAATTTAGTGCAGCGTAAACAGAGAGCTCAGTGTTTTCATCTCTTCTTCTTCAGTGGAAGTAGAGGCTGGCGTAAAGAAAACCCATAAATTCTGATGATTGTTTGATTGGTAACGACTGCAGAAGAATTAGGGGGAAGAAAATTACTCAAGTAAGGCTAATTACTGACCTCAGCGCCAAAATCCATGTTGGTTACACCCGGATCTAGGAATTTGTCATGACTTTAATCTCTGGCAAGATCCACCTTTAAAATCAACATTTATTTGCACAGATCTTAGTAACAAAGACTCCGTCGGTCTGACTTGTACTAAGAACTGCTGAAGTAAACAGAGATATTTGTGGAGAAAGGGCAGCAGCTGAGAAGATGCTGAGACACTTTTGTACGTGTGAGGTCTGAGATCCTGGGACGTAAAACACGCTTTACTCTCGCACTGGATTAAACTGGAGGGAAAGCGAGGCTCAGTTCTGTTACCCTGCACGGGAGCAAATATTTGGTGGCACCTTCGTTACTTGGTCACTCCGCCGAAGGAGAGTTATTTGGGGATAAGAAAACTTTATTATATGGAGCTGCAGAAGACAGTTCCCAAATTTGCAGGTCCTGAATGTTCATATTTCTGAATTTAAACATCTGTGTTAGGAAAATACCTGTAAATAGAAGAGGGGATAAGCGATATCATACAAGTTAGTAAATTTGTTTGTTGATAATTAGAAAGGCATTTATTTTAAGTAAGTCCAGTGATTCCATTTTGCTGGACATTTAGGCCTATTTTCTTCCTGTCAGATATGAACTCACGTATTATTACATGACAGAGCTTTGAGTAAAATGATACATTTTCCTCCAGATCAGGCTGTCTGGCCTCAGCAAGTTTATTCAGGCAGTGGAAATCCCTTATTAAATACATTTTTCAAAACTTCCTGCAATACTGTTTATTTATAGATTACAGGGGAGATAATCAGTGCTTTCCACTCATATTCGCTTAGTTCTTCCTAATGATACCTAGTCACACTCAGTCATGGTCATGCATACTCTGTTCCACTCACAGTAAATTCCATTCACAGTAAATTTGAATTCACACTTCATAGTCAATCATTTAACTCATTCACATCAGTCACACTGAATCAATAGTCTCTCTTTTTTTTAAAATGCTCGCTCCTTTTCTTTCACATTTGCTCTTAAACATCTGCGATCATACTCGTTTGCTTGGTGCCTATCGTTAGAGCAAGAACCTAGCTGTCGTTAATTGTAAGCCCTCCGTTACTCATAAATTAAAAAAGTTATTGCGGGGCTAGACAGATATTGCAGAATCACAGGTACTGCTTAGGTTTCTTGCTGATGGCAACAAACCAGAGGTGGTGATGTTCTCCGTATTTTGGAATGGAAAGCTTACGCACGCGAGTGTGCTACCTCATTACACGCAGCGTAGCCTCGTGTGTGATGTGGATCTGTTAGCCTTAGGTTGTTTGTTTTGGTCACCCTGGGGATGCACAACAATTAAGCAGAGTTGATGCTGCTTTTTTTTTATTGTTTATTTATTTTATTTTCAATTTAATTTGATTGTAAACAAAGGTGAAATACTGTGAAAACCGGATGGGAGGCTAAGTATATTGTTGTGGTCAGAAATCATGAAAATGTGTAGTGAGTGTGGTGAGTAGAACAGGGTTTCTTTAATAAATAGGATTTTATAAAATGAACAGTTGCAAACTCTTTTGTCTCCACGGTATATCTGTTTGAAACCTGGCTCAGGAGAGAGTGAACCTACCACAGTGTTCACGTAAATTCGGTCCAGTGTCTCTAGTCTCAGGGAGCTGTTTCATGCAAGACTGAACGGTGGGCAAAAGGGATTGTAGATATATTTGTGCCTTCTTTTGCTCCCAGATGGCATCAGGCAACTATTTTTCTGTGAAGGCTTTGATGTCAAAATGCTAAAGATACCTTAAAGCTCTAAATTTCCCACGGAGTATTACAGCACGGAAGTCACTAGTAAGATTTCCTGGTTTTAAGAGCTAGAAAGTGCAAGAATATTAATGCAGATGTTTTAACCAAACATTGAATTTACTGTTGAGGAGCGTATTTGAGGGTTGGGGGGTTTTTTTGGTGGTTTTTTTTTTTTTTTTTTTTTTTTACTTGTCCCCCTCCATTTATGTCTATATCAGTACTTGACAGCTGAAAAAATAAGGAGGATTTAACCAAAGGACACCACTCCACCCCCGTTGAAAGCTAGATGTTACATATGAGCCCACATAAATAGGGAGTAATAGGAAAAAAAGGGCAAGAATGCATAAAGGTTTTGATGAAATTGCTAAAGCAGTACTGGTGGGCAAATACTCGGTGTGCAAAGTCTCCCTCGACTCTCCGGGCGCTTACGGATCCTCCAACAGGAGGAAAGATGAGCCAGGCTTACTCGCAGCGTTCTGTGACTTCCAGGGAATGGAAAAAGGAACTATTGCATTGAATTAATAGCCTTGCGTTTGGGGACAAAAGAGCACGTCCCGTGAGACGCAAAAGGATCCTATCTATCATCATGAGATTGGCCTAGGAGGAGAGAAAGTACATTTGATAGACTATTATCCTAATTTCTGTCCTGAAAATCATATGGGTATGGACAGTGGAGCATCAGCTGTAACCTCAGAGCCGCAAACCTGAAGCAAAAGGCTGTAACTAGGTTGTTCTTTTCTCTTCCTTTGTTTTGTCCCGTTAGTTATCCTTGAAGAGGAAATAAAGAAAACCAGACAATGACATGCTCTAAGGAGTCACGATAATCGAGAGCGGGAGCCAGCAGGGAAACGGGTCTGGATAGCCGAGGAGCGAAGCGAAGGAGCGCGATGCTTTGGGGACGTACGGTCTGTCCGGGGTGGGGAGCATCAGCCCCTCTACGTCCCACCGAGCACCCGGGGACGGGGGGTTCCCAGGCACAGAGAGGTTCCCGTGGCATTTAATTGACGTCGCCAGGGCCAGGTGCGGCTGCAGAGTTAACAGCGGAGGGTCGCGTTGTGTTGCCTGGGCTCCGTAGGGCAGCGCCGGGGAATTTTTGTGGCCCCTTTTGCTGCTCTCCTGGTAGAGCCGTGCTCATCCATAGAACGGCGATGGCCGCTAAGGGAAAAAGCGAGAGCTGACCCATAAGCAAGAACCAGTGGGCAACCTCCGTAATGCCTTTTCTGTCTCAATAACGCCTTTCACCCCCTGAAATATTCTTTCACCCTCAGGTTAGGGTTTGGTTTTGGTTTGTTGTTGTTTTCTTTTTTAGCAACGCAGTTCTTAAACAAAGATTCCTGTGTCAATTAGTGAAGAGCGTTTGGACTTTCTTTCCTCAGTGTGTGCCTAGCAGATGTTCACAGAAAAACAATGTTTACCCAAACATTTCTGAGGTTGGAGTTTGTATATACAGTCTCTCCCTTTTCTTTCCAAAGGGTACCATATTAACAATTCTTTTCTCGCCAGTATAAATATTTTTACTGCAATTAGCTGCATAATGGTACGGCGCAGATACTTGAGTAGGGCGTACTTATCCACTACAATTTGAGTCATGCCTTTACGGTAGCATCCACCCCTGGCGTATTAGAAATCACCCAAATTTTTATTGAAACAAGGTCTAAATATGGGAATACTTCCCTAATCTGTTTATTTTGAAAAGTGGTTTGCATTCTAATATCACAGCCGTAATGAACATCTATTAGCTTTGTTTTACTTCGTTTTATTTTATTTCACTTTTTTCTGAGTCATTCTTTGATTTTCAAAACATTTTGGCCATCCACAGACTCGAAGTCTCCTTCCAGCAGAAACACTGAAGAATCAAGTGCATCTCTCCTGCCTTTTAAAATTACCCTTCAGGGCAGAGCACACACAGAGTGACCCTGGCTTTTGACAAACCTTTGCTGAACAAAATGTAACAAGCCCTGTATATTTTGAGCAGCATTTTCTATTCTGACAGAGACAGCTCGGTAGCATTTGATGTCTGCTTGCTGGTCATAGATAATGGTGCATCTTGGGACCATTGTCATCCCTGTCAATAAGACGGCCTGGGGGGACGTGCAACAAAGCTACCTTTTGATTCACCGTTTTTCCTTCCTTCCCAAGACATTTGTAAGCCTGTGGTCAGCTAGGTCACTTTATTTCATCCTGATGTGCCTTGATAATAGCATCATGTCTAACAAAAAATTTTGACAGACCGTCGATGTATGTTTCTTTGGTTCCTATGTTGTTTTCCATGCCTCCTCAATGTCAAACAAGCTTTGAAAGCTACTGATTATGTTTGTTTGGACTGAATTTGACAAGATTCCTATTCTTTGAAGCAATTAAGCTCCTGAGGATGGATCTTGGGATTTGAGCTAATTTTTTTTTGCATTGCAGGAAGCTACTGGAGCATATCATATGCTTTGGCATATTATTTTTTCCGTTTGTTTCAAGGTTGCGTTTTTGTTGTGCATTTAGAAATACCTGGACTCAAAGGAAACTTGTAAGCTTTAGAGGAAAAGAAAAAAGGAGAAAGAAGCATTTGCTGCTTCAAGCGAAAAGTTTTGCCTATGTATAAATTTATTTTATCAGAAAATGGCAAGTTTGGCAAGTTCAGGTAGTGAATTCTCAGCAGAATTTAACTGTTCTGAGGCCGTGCAGACTGTCCACTTGCAGAATATATCTTAGGAGCTAATCTACTAAACCCCCTGCTTATGAAGAGATGGCAAATAAGGTATTTTGCTCAACTGGCCACAGATAGCAACTCACAGCCTGGCTTGCTTATTGTTTAAATTAGTTGCAGGCAATTTAGCATATTACAAATGGGAATTAGCAGTATTTTCTAGTTTTATCAGTTAGCTAAATCGTTAAATGGTGTTACTCTAGTTCAGTAAAGCATTTCCAGAGCTACACAACCATTTTTTTTGGCAGTCACAGATAGAAGTTTGCATCCTGCCCCTGTAGCAGTGGGCATGAAGCACACACACGTTTAATTGGGTGAGAGCTTTTTTTTCTTTCTTTGGCACATAAAGATGAATTTATCACAGTTCATGTAATACTAGAAAAGGCAAATGGTAATTTCCTGTTGGAGGAAAGAAATTTAAAAAGGCCTTTCATTTCTGTTCTGCGCTATGTTTTAAGAAATTTTTGTTTCCTTTACATGTATTTAATTCTAATCCTTTATCACAACCCAGTGGAAAGGACCTTCCCTTTGAAAATAACCACTGGCAAGAAGTCACCTTTTCTTATATTTGATGACATGGGAGGCCAGATCCAAAAGGGCCTGTGCATGTCCGGATCCCACCCTCTTGAAAGCACATCTGGAGGTGCCCAGAAGCCCGAGTCTCTCAGACTCTGGCAACAGCTGGGCAGAGATTTTTGTCTTTACATTGCCTCTCAGAGCAGCTGAGAAGCTGCAGGAACTTCATGAGTGGTAGAAATCTCCAAGAGTAAGCAACACGTTAAGATCAGCTCCCCATTCTTTCTTGGCAATCGGCAAGGGTCACTGAAAGGAAAGGAAGTCCGAGGTTAAATTACAAAGACGGAGCGACCAGCTGTGATTCAGGGTGTACCCACACCCGTAGCACGTCCCCATGCCTGCTCCTGACAGCACAATTTTGGTGGCCCGGTCTAAGATCCAGCTTACTGGACTGCTCACCTTCCAGCACGGTTCTGCCACTGGCCTCCAAGACCAGCGCGGGCAAATTTCCATGCCTCGTTTTCCCTTTAGATACAAGCAGGATATAAGTATTAATCTCCTTTTTAAAGTAATTTGGTATCTCTCTTTGAAAGCAACGTCGTGGGTAGGTACAATCGTAAACCAGACTATTTTCTTTTTTATTAGAATTTGTATTTACTTTTACTGTTATGACTAAAATGACAGCCTCTCATTTTTGCACATTTTTGCTTTGATTCTGAATTATTATTTGGCTTATATTACCTTCAAAACATGTATTTATAGAGTTATAATGGCTATAGATGAAAATGCAGCTAATAGTTACCCACTGCAAATTTATGCATTTGTCGTGCTCATAACGTATGAAAATTGCAAATTTTCCAAAGGAATTCGGCTCCTTTTACTTGTGGCCAGGATCTTCCCTCTTCCTCCCACTCTCTGAGCCGAGGATAATGATTTCTGTCTGCGATAATGCCACCAGAGACATGTCTGAAGGCCTCCAAAAAGTACTGAGGATGTAGAAGAACTGATCGGTTTGCTTTCTTTTCACTGTTGTTTTTTTTTTTTTTTTGTTTGGTTGGTTGGGTTTTTTTTTACACAACTACACAGTATTTCCCCAAAATGAATACTGATGCTTCTCTGGCTTTTATATTCAGTTCCTTTCCGTCAGGCTATCTATAGTTCTTCGGGGCAGTATTGTCTAGTTATTCTTTCATATTAAATGATTGGGTTATTACTTTTATGTCTTTAGAATATTTCATTTTACTGATTTCTCCATATTAAAAAGATGATAAATTATAGCAGCTATTAAGGGCCCAATCCTGAATTCTTAATGTAGTCATTTCCATTAAAGTTCCCCCTGACATAGATTTATATGGAATCTGATAAATTTCTGCTTGGCAAATTCCTAGAGAAACTAGGAAACCTGAATTAAATTAGTCTGTTAAAATAATCAACACGAGCCCCATCTTGTCAAGTAAGTGGTAGATGAGTGTGTTCTGTTCATCATAGGACAGGAGTTAATGACTAATTATTAAGCGCCAAAATGGGAAAAGCGCAGTGGGATTTCCTGGCACATGAGGGATTTAGGACCGAACCCTATTTTTGCTTTAAATCTTACTAGTCCGCCGTTTTTTTTTTTCTTGCACTTCTAATCTATTTTCCTCCACGATGAGAAAAATGTAGAAAAATGAATCTCTCCGTTAATGACAACTTTTAAATAGCGCAGGACACGGAATGGGCCCCTTCTCAGGTGGAGAGGCGAGCTCCAGCAGCCGCCGGGTGTTTGAAGGCAGGCTGCACGTGTCGCGTCGTGCTGCTGTCTCCCTTGGGTTCCCTTGAACCTCACCTGGAGACCATCGATGGTAAAATGAGTTTTTCCCACGACCGCCACGGGCTCTCACGTTGGCCTGTCAAGACTTCTTTTGGCAACGTCGAAACCAGCAGCGTACCATCGTTCGCTGATTTGCGTTCTGGAGCAAACCTTTTCAAGCCAACAAATGGATAAGTCTCCTGATTTGGCAGAATTTGGTTTTGAGGGAATTGGTTTCAGACGATTAAGACACCGGCAATTCATGAGCAAAATAATACCCTCCCACCTCTTCTTCCGTGAGATGCAGTAACGGTGTGACGCCAGTGGGGCAGCTGCAGCAGGGAGGCACACAACCCCCCCAAATTCTTCTTCCAGCTCTTTTCTTACGATACGGTGAATAGTTTTTAACCTGTAAATATCGACCCAAAACGCAGTCCTATCGAAAATTTCTTTCTGATGTATAATAATCCAAATGCAAAGCACAGGGCGCAAATGCTGAATCCTTTATTTGTGCCATAACTGTCTTGGAAAAAGGAAAGAGGTCTCATGAACCTCCTTAGGTCCATTTTAACGTGTGCTGTCCAGCCATGTGGCAGACTGGCTGTTGCTCTACATAACTACTGGTGGGTATTTTTTTTTTTCCAATATCACCTCAGTGACCAAGTGTTCCTTGATGTAATTGTGAATAATGAGTGTGGCAAAACCTTGCCTTCCAGTTCCTTCTTACAGTTGTCTAATGACACACAGGTTTTTAGCCATCCCCTTATATTTTAAATTACACTTAAATGCTTCCTCACTGGAAGATATATTACATTATGGCTGTTATTAAACAAAGCTTCTACCTGTACTTAGTAGACTATTATAATATTTCTCTTTTTCAATATTATAGCTTTATTCTTTGCTTGGACTATGCTGCTCTTTGAGAATATCATAACCCTCTGAAAACTTCCCAGCTAACAAAATTCTGTCTCCTTTGGACCTAATTTTGAGCAATTTGGATCCATTATCCTTATTCTGCCACTCTGTAAGTGTTTAAAACGATGAACTTTCTCGTTCTGCTCTGCCCTTTTTGTTGTCATTTATTTCAGGGGAAATTTTCAGACATTTCATAATATTTTGGCCACTTAAAGCACACCAGGGCAGAGCACAGAAGACAAGTGTGGATGAATTCAGTGCTTTTATGGGTAATGGTGTGCAGTAATAAATCGTACAGTAGCTAACAGAAAGACAGGCGATATAAGAGATAATAAAAATTGGATTTGTCCAAATATGAAAAAATTCACCTGTCTGGAACATCATCTTAGAGGTGGCATTGCTTTTAATGCCCTTACTTGATGAAAAGTAAGGTCATTCTGATCCTCGATGACCACAAGTGAACAGACTAATTTTATACATCTCATTTGAAAAGCCTGAGTAAACTCAGGAGCTTTCCTCTCATTTAAAAACACGACACTGAAACAGCTGTTTGATGCCATGAGCTCTCATGGAAGTTTTGCTTCTAAAATACAAATTTACACCCAGAGATTTCAAAGACCGTGCATGCTTAGAAAAAGGTTTATCTAGCATAGAGGACGTCATATCATGGAAAGAGACAAAATCAAACCCAAGTCATATAGGGGTTTAATGTAGTTCATTAATTTTGAAACTAATTGTGGGTGATCGGTTTGGAAAGAAAGGCTTCAGTTTTGCATACTTTTTGGAGGGTTTTTTTCTTCTAAAAACTGTTAAGAAAATGTTTGTTTGACCCAAACTGTATGTTTGGGGGGTTTTTCACCCGTTTTACCACTCCGCCTAGTGAATTGAAGAACAAATTCTTTCTTGTTCTCTATATATGAATGTTTCTTCCGTTTCGTGTGTTCTTTAACTTTGCCTTAGAAGAAACAAAGCACAAAGGTAGACTTACCAGATTGTCAGTTTAATGAAGTACTTAATTTTACACAGGTTTCTTAGAAGGAGCTAAATTTCAAGAAGAAAGAAAAAGTCCCCTCTAGACCAATAATTGTCTATGGCAGGAAAACTCTTGGCAGTGAAAGTAGGGATTTATCTTTAGTTGGAATGAATTTCCTCTGTCAATTGGCATCTGAAAAAAATTCAGCTGGGAGAGTTAAGTGACTAAATAGTTCTCAAATGACTGAAACAAATGGAAGCTTTAATGAAAATCTTTTGAATGTCACTCAAAATTCAGTCCCTGGCGTGGTGGCTTAGATTTTATGATACTGTACATATGTGTTGCTGGATCGTTGTTTTTTTCTTTCGATCTAAGCTGAATTTGAGGGTTTGTTTCTTAAAACTACATCCATATCTATTTTACTTTCTTTGATCAGATCCAAATGTTGGCCACATTTTTTGATGTGTTTGGGAGGATCTTCATCAACTTGTTAGGTCTACACCAAGGGTAGCTTTTTAATGATAATTTGCACTAATTCACAGGGTCTCGGGGTGAAATATTCTTGAGCCTTCACACATGGTACTAGTCGCCAGAATGAATTGGTTTAAATGTAGTTTTCAACCATCCTAGGCTTTTATAGCGTATTAGTTTTGGAAAAAAATGTGTACTTCATAGTTTACTTTGGCCTGACAGTGTTTATCCTGTATGTTTGTAGAAATAAACAGGAAAACCCTTAAACACTAACAATTGTATTTGATTCTTGATGCTTCTTGGCAACTAATCACAACAACTCCTTGGTGAGGTCCTATGTATGACATGTAAATATTTGACATAAAGGTAAAATATACATATCTGAGCCCCTTATATATTTAATGATCCCAAACAATTTCTTGGACAATAGGCAAATAGCAAAATGTCACTCGTTTGAAAGAGGAGAGGAAAAAAGCTCCGTGAACAAGCTGTACCTTTCTTACGTTTGCAATTATTTTTCTTACAGTAGCTGCTTACGTGCTGTTAATTACTATGAAGATTAAAACCACTTCGTTTTAGTGCTATAATTATACATACATTTAGCAACGGACAGGTGATCTTTCATTTCTGAATTTCTGCAAGGTGAAGATTTATCTGAGAATTGCTGCGATTTCTTTGCTATCTCTCTTGCCAGAGGCCCTGTCATCAGCTCAGACCCCTCTCTTGTCACCAAAATCCATCCCTCCGCTCGCTGTGACACAGGGCACCATGCACCTTCAGTTCAGCTTCACGCCTGCTCTCTGTTCCGTGATACTGAGAATATTGCCTAAAACCCATTCTGGTCATGACCTGCGGAATTTTGTATCATCCCTAATTATTTTGCTTTTATTTTAACATACGTATGGACTGTGGTCTCAGTACTTTCATATAGTCGTTGCCATTCCCTAGGTCTGTCTTCCCAATAGCGCTTACAAATCTTACAGTGTTGCACATTGAACGTGTTTAGCGATTCAAAAATTTCAAGATATTTTGTCTTTCTGACTACCTGTATAGAAAAATTCCTTATGTTCCATCTTCCCTCAACTTCTGTACCTTATATATTGCTCTGCATCCTCGCCCACTTTTCCCCTCTGCCTGACCTCTATCTTTAGATCATGGTCCCCTCGACAAGTACCCACGGACCTTTGGATGTTTTCTAACATTTATCCACCTGGAATGGGGAAGCCGTAGCAGGTTTGTGGGCTGCATTATCCTCGTACTCAAAAGGTCCCGTGTTGGGGCATACTCTGCCACTGTGGAAATGCCTCCCAGTCTTCTGCCCACCCCATGACTGGGGGTAACGCATCTTCTTGGTACCAGAATTCACCGGGATTTGCTTGTGCTTAAAAACTGCGTGGTTGTCCGTGAAGAATTTCTTGGAAACTAGTCCTTAGATACTTAGTGGGAACTATAAAAATGAGTGATAATATGAGATCAAAACAAAACTTTCAGTGGAGTGGAGTTTCTGAAGAAAAACAAAGCAATTGCAAGGAAAAGGCTGATATGTTTGAAGCCACAGCTAATGCAATAAAGAAAATAAATTAAAAAAAGTCTTTGAAAGCCTTGGTTTAGAACTCTATGAAGCTCAACAAAGAATTGCTAATATGGAGGGTATGAATTGTTGTATAATTACATTGATGATCTAGAAAACAGGCTTAGAAAAAGAGGTTTGTACGTTGTTGAGGACTGCTGAAGGATGAGAGATTGGGGACCAGCGATATTTCCCCACCCGTATTTTGTATATGGTTTTTAGACTTCATTTTGAAGACGTATGGAACATGTAAATCCACTGTGACTGTCATTTGCTTTGAAATGCTGCACATTAGTTTCATTAAGGGTTTCAGAGAAGCCTTACCCAGAAAGTCTTTCCAATGTAAACTTTGATTCGTATTATTTTTGGTGGCTTTATTTTTCCTTCCTAAAGGTTACTGCCACTGTTCGTTTAACGGTGTTTATGTGATCTTATAATAAGTGTTATCACTTTGTATAATTATTATGTGTGATTAATCCCGTTCACACTTGAAAGCTGTGGGATTTTTTTTTTTATTTTTAACCAGAGGGTATGTCTTTAAGCCTTTGTGTTGTTCACTTATAATGATAGCTGACAAGAGCTATCGAAAAGAGGGAGGAGGATGGAAACTGGAATAAATTGTTGAGCGGAGAAAGACTTCTGGGAAATTTTTTGGACTAGAAGCGTCTTCTGTAGTAAGTCTTGAGAAAAATGGTGAATGCGATGTATAGTTCTCTGGTAGTTTGATATGTTGCATGGATTTCCACAGCAATTGGGTTATGCATTAGCTTGGAAGAATGTGCGTTCTTCGAAAATTTCCCATGTCCTTTTGGAGAAATTCAACCTGTTTTAAATAGGACCCTTTAGAAAGTACCTTTTTAACCTTTGCAAACATCTAATATCATGTAGTGTGAATAAAAGCCAGCATGACGGACTGGATTTTTTACGATTGAAGGGGATTTGGCACCTAAGACTGCAAGTGGTGGGGTAGCAGAACAGCTTATTTTTTTAGGCTGAATGGATTTGAGTTTAGGTATACTATCCATAAAGAACTTCGACCATATCACAATGTTCCCCCTTCAAAAATCATGATTATAGTATGTCACTTTTGTAAATCTTGTAAATTGTTGTTGCTAAGGATGGGATCTCCTCATATTAGTGAAATGTCAGAAATCCCACTGGCATCAAGATTCGTCCCAAAGCTCGATAGCTGTATCAGTACATCAGACGCTTCTCAGCAGTAACCTCTGCAAACAAATTTAAGTGTTTATATTAGCTACAGATAAGGCAACAAACTGCACTGTTATTACAGATTATCTCATTGCTTTCTGAGAACTGTATTCCACCTGGTTTATGTTTTCTACGTTTCTGTATTCAGCCTTCAGACAGAAGTGATTTGGCAGTTGAGAATTTTCTGGACTTCGGAAGCTGCAGTGACTACCTCTTCCTTTGAAACTGATGTTTGTATTACTTTGTATCATTGTAGAAAATTGTGTTTATTGCTATTAGTACCCGTACCATCAATTATTTGACTCTTTCATGTGGAGCAACCGATAACCATGAGCATCCTAAATACAGACCAGCTTCCAGAGAAGCCAACAGAAAGAGGATGCATTTGTAAAGAGCAGCATGTTCTTCTCATTTTAACTAACTAGAAATTGAAAGGAGTATCTCTAGGTGTTATAACATATATTCCTTAATACAGTGACAATGCTGTTTTCTTTAGCTGCATTTTTATGCCTTTTATTTGTATACATCACCTTCACATTGACTCCAGATGCCAAGCAGTTTGAAATAACATTTACAACTTTACAAGCTAGTTAAAATTCCCTAGACCTCTTCTTCAGAGTTCGTATGCTCTAGGAGCCTGAACTATTACAAAATGTATTCAGGGAGACATCCCCCGCATTAATGAACAATAAATATTTCATATGTAATTGTTTCATATATAACTGCAGGTAAAAATAGATAACTCCCACAACCAGATTAAACCAATTAACTTAGAGCATGTGGTTTTCAAAGCGGCTCTGGAAATTGAAACACGGGACCAATGATATGATGAAGTGAGAAGGAAACATATTTGTATTTCCTCTGAGAAACATTTATTCCAAAGCTGTTTATAAAGATAATCTTAAATAATACCCAGAGGGAAAAAAAAAAAAAAAAAAAAAAGATTTAACTCCAGTTCATCAGCTATTCACTATCCACTGCAGTAACGTTCCACAAAGCATCCGTACCATATACCCTTACTCCTGCCTTCGGCAGAGTCTGAAGAAAGTCAGTAACGCCGAGGCGTGTATAACCTTAAGATCCTACCTCAGTGGGACCTATAGAGGTAGGAGGTCTTCACTTTAAGCTGTTCTTGACAAATTGACTTTCTTCACTTTCATCGTACTAGAAGTGTACGAAAAATTTGGAGAAACTTTTTTTGGCACTTCTGTCAATTCGTACGACTGTGCTATTTTACAATATGCATCAGTCTCATCAATAGCAGGCACTGATTTCGTGAGTCCCTCTATGGCTATACGTTGTTCACTGCACTTTCAGACCAAATTCAGTCCCCTTTGACCCAGGTTGCGAAGCCTTTGGCTATTGAGTTCCTAATATCTATAACGTTTGTGGTCTCCAGTGCACAGATAATCATTCAAACTTAAATCATAAAATTGGTTCAGCTCAGGTAACACTTAACACTGATTTACCCAGATTAGCAAGTTTACCAGCTTCTTCAGCATCATATAAAGAAAAACAAGGGGAAGGAAAAAATACCAGGAATCAATGTATGTCTGTTGCAGGAAATTATATTTTTGGTTATTGCAGTCAATTAGTTTTTCAGACCTTCTTCATTTTTGACACAGACTCTAGTTTGCTATTCCCACACAACAGAAAGGCTAGCTAAAATCCGAAAGGAAAATTCACCGTTTGGAACTAGACTGTGTAATAGTCACAGCACTTCAATCTACTTACAGTGAAGTTAAGTCCATAATAGGCAGAATGTTAAGGGAACGTTTGTAATCTTTATTATTAGTGAGAGCTGACCCTCAAAAGGTAAGGAGCGGAGATGGTTAGTTTAATCTTCACTGACCTTACAAAATTGTTGGAGAGTCTCTTCTAATCAGACATGTGCGATCCCTTTTTAGGCTTTAACTGCAACAAAGTAGAGATTGCACCACTTTCAAACCCATGTGCCGGAGGAGTTAGTAAATCTTCAGTTTCTTGATATAAGTTGTCAAATCCTATCTCGTTTGGTTTTCATTCTGGACAGAGGCTGTAAGTTTTAAATCACAGCCTGTCTTATTAGTGGTTGGCCGTAAAAGCTAACTATCTATAAGCACTAACTTTTGTTATGCTAAGATCAAAACGCAAACACAGGTTGTGATGATGCGAACGTTGCTTCTCCCGTTGTCTATCAAGCAGAAACCAAATCCAACAAAAACATTTCAGGCGCTCCGCAAGCAACTTGCTAATTCCGAATGATGCATCAGTAACACAATCATGGCTGCCTTTCCTTAGAATTATGGTTATCTGTTTTGTACTCAAAATATGCACATGGAGCAATTTCATCTGTGAGAACTTGGGAAAATTATATTAATCATCATAACTGAGTACAGCTTCTTTCTCAGCATGAGTCATAAATATCTTTGAGCATTAAACCTCTTTACAATAACATTAATTTAATCTATAAGAGGACATTGCGTGCAATAAATTCTATT
The DNA here is from genome assembly GCA_026212715.1 of Elanus axillaris. NCBI lineage: Eukaryota > Metazoa > Chordata > Aves > Accipitriformes > Accipitridae > Elanus > Elanus axillaris. The sequence continues at coordinate 50,130,866 of JANZLQ010000001.1, read as the reverse complement.
TACAAATCTGAGTGGGCAATGAAGAGAAAGCTGTAGCTCAATTTTTTTCTTTTTTTTCTTTTTTTTATTTTATATATATATATATATACTGAAGATCAGAAAACAATGCACCAAAATAAGTTTCACTCGGCCTGGAATGCATAGGACTAGGAAGGCAAACAGAGCTTCCTGATTGATTTGCCTCTGTGCTATTGCTGCCAGTCAGAAGCTTATATAGCTTAAAAGATTGTTATTGATTGTTCAATTTGGTGTTCATATATTTAAATTTTATTCAGGTTAGAGTGATGTTGAAAATTGGGGTCCACATGCTAGATTGCCAGCACGGTGGTTGACAACACAAACGTTAAAATACAATAATCCTTGTAGTATAAAATGGCCATTGACGGTCTAATTTCCATTTTGTGGTTTATGGCCTCTACTGAATATCTGATAATGTAATTATGCTTCAGTAAAGAATGAATCCTCTCTGGTAAACTGAGCTGTGTATGCAATGCCAATGTGAATTAAATAAAGTGACATCAAAGCTCAGTCAGGGCTTATTTTAGGAGCACATTTTTAAACATTTACTATGGTTTGTTCTACAGTAATGCCAGGGAGCAGATTTATGGCTGTTAGCATATTCATGTTGAAGAAATGTGTTACTTCATTCTTTATTTTAGCCCAGGAGAGCAAACAAAACAGCTTCCGTAAAAGTGAATCCTGCTCTGCGGCTTAGGTATGAAAGAAGTTTTCAGATGATACCACCACCACGTACCTCCCCACGTAGCACAGAAAGGAAAGTGGCAGCTGTGCGGTCGGGAAAT
>JANZLQ010000001.1:50111153-50130040 GCA_026212715.1 Elanus axillaris | reverse complement strand
CAATTATTTGCGTGTCACACAAATGAGCCAACACTTGTTTCTTGGCAATAGGTGTATTATCAGCTTTTATGCTTGGATCTTTTGCTGCTGGCTTTATAAATGTATAGGAATATAGAATATGATCCTACGGTTAAGAAATTCCTCCTTTTAAATTCCAGTTGTCAGGTTATGTTACGCTGTTTATAATGCGGTGAATTATGTTCTGTCCTATCCCATTCACTGCTAGCATAATGCAACTTAACATCAGGCAACATAACAGAATATGACAGTTAAAATTTAAAAGTACCCTCATTGTATTTGTGAATTGAATACTCAACTGTGTGATTTAAAGATGGACTGGCATCTTGAGTCCAGAAACAAGTAATGTTACTTGAATGCATTTTTTTTCCCCCTAATACATTTGCATTGCCGTTTTGACCTTCTTTCCAACAGGAAAAAAATAACCCTAAGCAACTGGCATGTATTGACACGGAGGTATTGAAAAGTTAGCGTGATGTTGCAGACATGTTTAAAGGAACTTCTGAAATCATGACTTTGACGAGATAGACGGAATCAGAATGTCACTTTATCATGTAAACAGCAGGGAGAGAGCCAAGCCTCGCATGTGGATTTTAAATGTCCCAAAGCATTAGTATTAAAAATCTGGGGCCTGGTTCCACCCGAGATAAAGAGAGGTGTCAAATCAGATCATGGTTTATCTTCCATTTCCAGTCTCGCAAAGATCGGCGCAGTAAAAGATGTATTTAGAGCATTTGGACAGGTCCTTTAGGAGCTGTCCGTGATCCAGGAGCCAGAGGTGAGTCCCTCCACCTCACCTGCTCTTTTTTTCTGACAGTCAAAACTGTTGACCAACAGAATAATAAGAGACCTCTCGACTTCTCCACATCCCCATCCCGCTATAAAGGGTTGCTCCTCAACTCCCTCGGTGCTTTTCCCCTCTACCTGCCTTGCTTTCGGTGCCCTTGGAGCCCGCGTCCGGACGCGGCAACGCCGGCTTCACCCTCCAGCCGGAGCAGCCCCGGGTGCCGAGAGGAGAGGAGCAGCGTCCCCAACTCCTCGGCAAAGAACGCAGGCACGCGAGTAGGATCAGATGCAAGCACGGATGGGTTGAACCCAAGCGTGATCCTACGTGCCCATCCCTGCCTCCATCCTGCCTTCCTGAGGTGAAACAGGCATTTGACTCCTTGGCTAAATGAGTTCAGGGATACGTCTTTGGAAAGGGCAGGGGAAGGTAGCACCTGTGCAAAGGCACGGTCTGTGGTGAAACAGTGTCCTGTTGTAAGACGTGCGTGTCCGTACGAAGTTATTAATATTATTAACTCGTCGTTTTCATTATCGCCTCGCTGTAGGAGGGCCCCTCCTGTGTTATACTCGGGTTGTTGGCTTTTCGTGTAGGAGCCGAGATGAATGCAGATAGATCGCAGACAGTACAGGGAGCCAGTGAGACAGTATTAGTCAGCATGTTAGTGGTTTAGCCACTGTTCTAAGAGCATTACGAATATTAGTTATTATTATTTATTACTTATGCAACACCCACACGCTATGCAAGACATTTAACAAACCACATAGAAGGCAGGGCTGCACCACAGGGTGATTACTGGATGGATTTTAGATGCGATAGATTGCTATTAGCTACTTGTTTGTGTTTTTTGTACTGAAAAAATTCCTAAAGGTCCCAACCGAGGAGACCTCAGCTACGCTTGGCACTGTTCAAACCCTCCATTAAAGAAAACGGCCTCTAGATAGAGAAAAATCACGGATTTACACGGTGACGTCAGGGTCTACTCACGGAGCATCTTGTAAGAGCTGCTGTCCTGGTGAAAGCTATAGTTGAGATGAAACTATCAGTCCAAAGGTGTTTGTGAAGGTGTATGCTGTTCTCACCCAGGTGCTGGTTTTTTGCCCCCACTGCACAAGGGGTTTGAGGTGTCACCTCTGCATGACGTGCACGTTCCGTCAGCAGCCTCTCAGATCCCAAAGTAGGGTATACATCTGGGGTAAAGTTGTAGTACAGCTTCTTTCGTGAGGCCTGATACTCTCGTCGGTTGGTAGCTGGAGGTCTAGATGTCGTAGCACTGGCTCTGCCCCAGATTTTTTGTGCAATCCTAAGCACATCTGAAGTGCTGTCAGCCTCTAGCAGCCCAAATCATGCTAGTTGAGTCATTTGGCCCCGTCTATGTCTGGCACCTTATTGATATAGGTGCTCAGTCCAGAATTAATAACTGTCACACATCAGTGGTTCGTTTCTTCGCTTTTGTACCGTCCCTTGGCTCTTTGGAAAACATTCTCCAAGGCAGTGATGCTGCTTGTCCTATTTCTTCACACTATGCGCTCTTTACGTCTGGTTAAAATCTCTTCCCGAGCAGGGTGATCCATTAAAATCTCGTACTTTCAGCTGAATGTTGGGCTTTTCCTTGACACAAGTTGTTTGTCACAGCACGTGTGTTTCTATGTGCTATTTTGTTTGGGTCTCTCCCTTTCTGTACTGCAACATTTTCACCTTGGACCTTTCCTGTTACACGGTACGTTCCCAAATCGATCGACAACTCTATAGGGGTGGGTATTCACCCTCCCTAAGTTTCACCCTGGCCTTGGTGCTTCCTTTGCAAAGTTTAACTGCTTTGCAGGGATTAATTAGGAATGTTTGTCTCGGGGCACAGCCATCATTTCATCAATACCCAAGATTTAGTGAGAACCCTGGGATTGGGGAGGGGGGTTGGCTCTTAGTCTTGGATCAGTCACAGCTCTGCTGGGATTTCACGTTGCTTGGTCCCTTCTGTTTTTTGGAGTATCAGTCTTCCCTTTTCATAACACTTCTTGAGTATCCTTTCAGAGTTAGCTTTTTCTGTCTAAATATTAAAAACATCCACGAGTTGAGAATTGGCTTTTGTCACGAAAAATACATAGAGCGAGCGAGCCACGTTTGCTCTTTGCTGGCACCCCTTGCTGGAAGAAAGATTGAAATACTCCTTAAATCTTTTCCAGCTGTCCTCCAGATATCCTGCGTCTAAACTTTGGGACTCTTAGCTGCTCTGCTCTCCCCTCCCCGGCATTTTCCTGCCCTCTGTGGCTGAGTAATCACCTAGACCTGCACCCCTGCGCTCCCCTTCCCGAGCTCCGCTGCGGCCAGGGGGGCTCCAGGCATCGGCCTCGGCATGACAAGCTGATCCAAGCCAGGCTCCCTCAGAGATGCAGTTTCTCACATACCGCTTTGGTATCCTTTTTAGCAAATTAGCATAGCAAAAGCATTAGATGGCAAGGGAAGGGGCAATAGGAACTAGAGGAATATGTGGTTAAATAGATGGGCTATGGGGAATCTGCGGATTTGATTTCATTCTAATTGTGTATAAAGACATGTTCCAGTTTCAGGTTTGCTTTTTTTAATTTCCTTTTTTTTTTTTTTTTTTTTACATATTTAGAAACCCTGCTGGACAGGGATATCCAATATCCAAATATCTTAATATTTAAAAAATGAATGAGTTTAAAAAAGGTCTTTTTTGCAAGAAACTCAGTTTTTCCAGTGATTTTTCCTTTTCGTTTCTTTTCCTCCCCATCAGAGGTCTCGTCTTCTTTACTGACCTGGCAAAAGGGTGCATAGACCTTGCATGTGAGGCTTTTCATGCTGCTGTCCTAAACAATCAGAAGAATGTTCTAAAAATTACTATGGGTTGCATTTAAGCGGAAAGACGAGGAACTCTGGGCTTTTCAGCAGGTTTGGTGCGCGAGCCGTGCTGGAACCTGCGCCGGGTTTGTCAGCACAGGTAACGTGTGCTCCGTGTCCACATCTGTTCCCAGACGTGAGCACTCCAACAGGCTCTCGTAGAGAGAGAAGCATCAGTTTAAATTCCCATTTTAAGTGTTTGTCATATAAATTCAGTTTTTAGATAATCCCTTAGTGCAATAATTCCTTATTATGCATATGGAAAAGCATCTTTTAAAGGCATTTTTAACTTTCTGGGTAGAGTTCCTTTATCTGTATTTTACAGTACAGTGAAAAGTAATTAATTCATTCCTAGATATATAGCATATGGATAATTTTTATGGATTTATGGCACATTTTAGGGGATGTGAAAATGCTGCAATTATTTTTAAAATAATGCAATACAAATTCAGGGTTTGTTCGTAGATTTACGGCTGGATTGTATTTTCCACAGCCAACTGCCAAATGTAGAGTGGATAAGATCTATGGCTTTTTTCATCTAGTCTACCTCTTCTATCCCACCTCTGTCTTATCTTGTTATGTAATTGCAAATAACTTTTCTGAATTTGACTTATTTATAAATTGGAAATTTTGTGCAATGTATTAAACCTCAGAAAAATAGTTCATGGTATTTAATTAGTAAAGAAGAACATACCGCACGCAAAATGTCAGTAGAAATTACAGTAATAATCTATCTTTCAAAACGCTCTATTAATTGCAGTTGATATTTAACGATACATTTCTCCAAAAAAATTAGAAGTGGACCCAGCTCAATTATTGGCTTGAACCTCTGATGGCTTGAGGAAACTCAGATCTGCATAGAGGCACCAGGTTGGGCAAGTAGGATAATACTTACTCTATGGGTAATATTTAATCCGTGGTTTAATTTTACTATTTAGGTCTAGGAACTAACTTTGACACAAGGCTTTCTCTAGTCATAGTGCACCGCACGTTTCTAAGCCTTCCTTCAGTAACGAGGTACATTTCGTGAACGCTCGACAGCCAGAAAGCTATTTGTTATCATAATCTTATAAGGTATTTCTGCTGTAATTCCTAAAACATGGACTGAAACTCTTGTCTAAATTTTAGGAATTGACTAGGTCACGTAATTTTTGAAAAATCACACCATCATTGCTCGTCAGCAGGCCTGTATGAATGTAAGCCTTCACGATTTATTTTCTCCTACTTTGAAGGAAAGTAACTTTACTGTCATATTAACGTTCTAACCGCGAATAGAATATCCCACTTTGTTTGAAGGATAGTTCCCTTGATCCGTTCAATAAATACTACATGCAGGGGAAAAAAGGCGTTAGATTGATATGCAAGAACCACAATCGCTGAGTGCAGATTTATGGTGTAAGGGAGTAAAGAGAAGTGATATGACTGTGAAAAGATAAATGAAATTACGCTTATGGGCACTAAATCCTCCGGTATTGAAAAACATTGGCTATTTGTGTTTAGAACACGCAGTATTTGGTATAAATGGACTTTCCTCAATGAATCAACAGTTTCTGAGGTTGACACCAAAAGGCACCATTTCTGCCAAGTCACAACTGAGACATCGGTTGTATTCCAGTTCGATTTGAAAACTGTGAGCTTTACCGTCTCCCTCGATGTCCCGCACCTATCGTTACTGCCTCGGTTAGCGTGGATTTCTCGTTAGCTTGGCAGGCCTGCGGTTGAAGCGGTGGGTTTGTGCTTGCTCCTTACAGCCAACGTGACGGCGTAAGCTGAGCCCGATGATCTCGGAGGAACTTGTTTGCCAGAGTCTGAAAGGCATCTTGGGTGAGCAGCTCGACACAGTCCTAATTTAACAGACTCTGAGGCTTATGTGCTGATGATTTCTGCTAGTAAAGTGTTATAATTGGATTACTGAAGTATTAGGTAAATTCAGTCGGATTTGCTGTTTGAAGTGGAAATACAAAAAATGCTGGTATGCTATTACTGCTTTGTCATACCTATTAACAACATATTCCAGTGTTGCAGCAACAACAGATTTGCTTTCAACTATTTCGACTTTCCAGTGTGTAAATTTATATTCTTTAGGTGGGTAACTTGGTGGATGCCTGTGACCTCTGCAGACCCTGTCGGTTCACTTTTTTAAGGACCACAGACTTTGTTTCTTGAAATTTCTCTGAAAACGCTACGACGCTGTGCGATGTGTTTTGTCTTAAAGCAGAAACAAGTTGTAGCTGATCCTGGAGCAGGTGGCAACAAAATGATAGAGTTCAGTACGTTTTACAAAGGTATAAAAAGCGTCTTTACGATTACAATCCCTGGTTGTCCATGTAAAAGAATAAACCCCAAACATTTCCTTTCAGTGTTATAAACTGACTTTACGTACGTAATGAATGCAAACAAGCTTGTCTGTCTGTCCATCTGTCATTCTTTGTTAAAACCCTTATTTCAAAATAAGCAATCTTTGGCACGGAGAGATATTTGGCCAGGTCCACGCAGCGAGTGACAGCTACGTCTCCTCTGCATTTTGAAGAATATATTTGGTATTTTGCAGGTAACGTTTTCAAGTGACCAAAGTTTACTGGGACTTGAGGTTTTTTAGGCTGTTTTGAGAAACGTACCCTGGAGCATGACTTGAGATTAACAATGTTAAAGCTTGGTTTGTTTTTAAATATAAACCTGGTTTTATCTGATCTGTGATATTCCTGCTTGAATGGGTGAAGCACCATGGCATCACCTTCAGTTTTCAGTGTCCTCACTCCTGTGCTTAAGTCCGTATATCTGGTTCTTCTCTTTATGCTAATATTAAGTGCCCTCATTCATAAATCTGTGCACTTCAAACAGCTAGGAAGCAAATCTCGATGCTGCCCAAGCAGATCGTGAGAGCGCTGCGTCTTAGAGATGCATTGAAACAGCAGTTAGAAATATTCCAAAAAACCTAAAGGCAATTTAGATCCAGATGCAAACTGCTCGGCTCTTTCTGTATAAAACGCAGCATGGGGCAAAACATCCCATGTGTTCAAATGTGTTCAAAATCCTGATAATGATTTATTATATCGGGGGCTGCAACCTATGTTTCCCAGGTGACCACGAGCAAACGTAACCTGATTGTTAAACAAGCTCCCTCACCTAATAAACGTGCTTTATTTGATGTAGGAAAGCTCGGTAAGAAGGTTTTAGGGGGCCAGTCTCAGGAGTTAGATTCTTTCATGGAGACGCTGGGGCTGGAGGTTTGAGCTCAGGTATTGCCCTTTCTCAGGAGCTGCCCGAACCTTCGGGACCCTGCAGATAAGAGGTCAGGGAGGTGATGTGTTTCCTGAGGTCTGATCCGCTAAATCTGCTACATGGCTGCTTTTTGGATCAGAGCGTATTGTTATCTGCCGTGAAACTCTCATCAAGACTTAGGTGTTTCGTTAGCTGAGGTTCGTTGTTCGCCGCCAGTGGCACCGGTGAGGACATGGCAGGCACGTGGAGACGGGAGAACGGACTCATGGATTTCATTTTCTGGAGTGGTTTAAAAAACCGTTTTAAAAAGCGTGTACTGATTTTATTGAGAAGTCGTTCACACTGCAAGGGGATTTGCTCTCAGGCCTATGCCTCTTCTGCTTGCCGTAAGTTTCTGGAGGTGAAGAGGCTGGTTTTGGTGGGATGGAAATCAACATATAAACCAGTTCAGAAATATGTTTTCAGCTGTTGAATTCGTGCAGTTCATGCTTTCGTTTATCCAGTATTGACAAAGTAATGGCAATGCTGATGAATGTGAACTCTGATCCTTACAATTTTCTTGGTTTGGGGTTATTTGCATGGCGTCTCCACCCCTTGGCTGGCATTTTGCAAAGCAGAAGCAGCCTGCGATCACGTTCAGTCCCCGCGGCACTCAAACCTCCTCCAAGGTTGAGCGCGTGGGAGAGTTTCAGCTTTCCCCTCTTAACTCTTGGTTTCTGAATAGGCACTTTTGGGGAGAGCGACATCACTTTATATGTATATACATATAAATACACTGTATCTATTTATATTACGCATTTATTTATATTATACATACATACGCACACATATATATTTCTATTTTACATATGTATATCAGGGGATTTCTTTCTTTTCCTGACTTTCTGAGCTGGTGGTGCATGACAGGGCAGGTGGATGAACCAAAGCTTCTTTGAGGTCGGTACCGACAGGGAGGAAGTCGCTGGGAATACAAAATCCTTCCAGGTGAAAGGTCTTGTCACTTGTTAATCATAAACTGTTTTGTTTCCGTTTCACTTTTTGTCACTGCAACGTAAATGCATTATAAACATTCTAAAATGACAAGTCTGAGGGGGAAAGGCTGACCCATGGCTCAGGAGAGCAACAGAGAGCACCCATAAACAGCTGAATAAAAATAGCACTTGCTGAGCTATGGTTTTGTAAGGTGAAATGAGTCTTGTCCCAGTCAATCAGCATCCAAAGCTTCGAGGCAGCTGCAGGGCCAGCTGAACGGTGTTTTCCTTTGGACCGTAATTTGAAATTTGGATGCACACGTGCTTCTGTACGAGCCTGGGTTCTGCGTCCCCGCTATGGGATGCAGCCTGGAGGGACTTGGCTCTCTGTGTCGCAGGACCAGAGGTTGTGAACCCCAACCACGAGATTAGTCGGGTGATTCTCGGCTCCTGGCTCTGGTGTTTTGAGGCTGTCGATGGCTTGATCAAAGCCGAGGTATCCTCAGCACTTTGCACGGTGTGGATGCAGAACTGGAGCTCTTGCCATAGAGAGACAAATACCCGAGCACGTAGCAGCAGAGACCCTTTTACTGCACCTTGTGGGGTGCTTCTGACTTTTTGCAAGAATTTCACTGGCTTGGAAAGAGCTTTTCAGTCTAACGCAGGCTGACATGTTTGGTTTTTTTATAAAAAAAAATCCGTCCTCATTAAACTGCTCTTTGAAAACAAAAATTACTTCTGCCAATTTCTCGTTTCTAATAATTTCACATGGCATTTAATCGTTTAAAAAGATACACGCACATACAAAGTCTGGTCCACATTATGGACTAATGGTCTGCACAAGTTCTTTATGAAGTCCTTTTTTTATTATTATTTTTTTCAAATTAAGCATATACTAAAAAAAGCCTCATTCTTTTTAATGCAAACCATTAAAAAAATCCCAAACAAACAGTGGTTGGAGAAAACTCTCAGTGCCTTATTTTAGCCTGGGGCTGGTTTTCACAGCTAAGTTACAACTGCAGCACGGGCTTCGGATGGAAATGCTGGCAGAGTTTTAACTCCAGCAAGGTTAGTGGGCATCACCGTAATACCATAAATATGGTATAGGCACACAAAATTAACTTGAAACTCCAAATATTCTACAAAGTATCTTAAATGTATTTCAAGGTTGACTGGAAATGTTGCGTTATTAAAAATTCAAAGCATTCTCATCAATAATAAAGTCGAGAAACAAAAGAAAGAAAAATGTTCTGAGACGATTTCTGTCCACCTGGCCCCTTCATTTGAATAAATCCAACACCAGATTTAAAAGCTTGACAGTGAGGAATTAGGAAGCATGCATATATCACTCAAATAGGCTATTGAAAGATTAGAGGTTTTCAAAAAACTGAGAGGACATCAGAATCAAACAATATACATCCAAGAGAGCCGAAGGAAGTAAGCAGGGAAATTGGAGACTTTATTAGAAATTTCAGATCCTTGTAGGCTGGCAAAATCTAATAGAAAGGCATTATTTAAAAATGGTCCAGGGGCATATGGGGAAAGAACATCTCTCTGGCATAAACTGTGGAGAATGTCCTAGATAATATTTTAAGGAATCAAATGAAAGCTACGCTGGGGCAAGTACTGCCTGATTAGAGAAAGGAAATTCAATTTGAGGGCGGGAAAGTCCTCGTGTCTGACATACACTGGAATCCTTTATCATTACTATTTCTGCCAGGATAGACAAGGCAATACAAGAGACATCCTATACTTACATTTTCAGACATCCTTTGACAGGGTTTCCTAGGAGAGGTTAATGCTAAGATGTGGAGCCACAGAATAAGTGGAAAGTTGGGTTTAATGGATTTAAAATTGGCTAAAAAAACACAAAACAAAGTGTAGCACACCAGCAATCAATGAAGCCTGTACCAACCAGGAAGGTTAGCAGTGGGATAGATTAGAAATTATCCTAGGTCCACAGATGTTTATGTAAAAAATTGCAGGGTACTACGTATTACTGAAAGCAAGTTTTCAAATTTCTTTGATTACATGAAATTGCAAGGAAATATAACTGATGAGAAACAATGAGATAAAAACACTCTATAAAATCATATCTGTTTACTACCAATGTCAAAAATTACACAACAAAGAGTCTTTTTTTTGGTGCAAATATTGCATCAAGAGAGAATTAACAGACCTTGAATTTTGTACTGAATCTTTTCAGGACATCAGCTAACTCTTCCATTGAAAGCCCAGAAAATTTTAAGTGAGAATAAAACTTTCTAGTCCAACAGAAACAAAATATGCGGCAAGTTGGATACAAGTGGCTAGTCAGGTGGATTCGTGACATTTGGCTGAAAGAAGAAAGGGAGACAGTCTGTGGACTTACTGCGCTTTACTCATGAGCTCATTAATCTGTGATAGAGCTAGGCAAACAATTAATTTTTTTTCTGTTTCAGGTGAGTATATAAAAATTAGAAGAAACCTGAAAAGGGTCAAGTTAAACAAGAATGAATAGGGACGTTTTGTCACAAAAGGAAAAAAAAAAAAAAGGATTAATAAGATTTACTAATAATTTTAGGATATGAAAGCCTAAGTTCACTCAGTATAGTTGACCAAGGTGAAATGTTTTGTTGAGTTTTGAATTATTTAATATTTTAATTTTCTCTAATTCCATTTGTTTTCAAATTTCACTTGAAAAAAAACAAGCACAGAAGTTCCACTTTGAAAGCGTCAAAACAACACGTCATTTCTGAAATACATTTAATTTCAAACAAATATTGGGAAAATATCCTTCTTGTGGTCCTTTTTATCAGATGAGATCTGAATTTGTGATTAGATTAATTCCCAGAATTTTTATTTTTCTGTGTGAAATGGACTAGCAATTAGATAAAAACTTCATCCATTCTACTCTGGAGAGGGGGAGAAACAACAAAACAACCATCATTTAGCTGATAAGTGATTAAGAAGGAACCTGTTTGCCAGCAAGTTGGAATTCTGAGTTATTTTACAGCTGTGGTCTGGGAGAAATTTCACCCTTTCCCTGGTCCTAATACGCCAAGTGAAGCCTTTCAGAGCTGCTGCGTGCCCTTACGCAGGTGGATCCATCCAACATTAATCCACTCTTAGCCTGAAACTATATCATCACCCCACTATTTTTATTCTAAAAAGATTTAAACCACACAAAAAGTTTAGACAGTCTTTACTTTCACTCATAGCTATGTGCGAGAGAGGCCGTTATGAGAGAGGAGGTGGATCTGAAAGGAAAAGATCTATTTTATCAGAATATGAGTGCAGCATTAGCTGTAGTTATTGATAACTTGGAGACAGGAGAATTGAAAAAGCACAGTAGTGGTTTTTCTCCTTTTTTTTTTTCAAGATTTTTTTTTTTTTTTAATGGGCCTATTCCGCCAAATGTTCCTCTGAAAATGATAACAAAAGTTCCATTCCTGGAGTGAATTGTTTCTACAAAGCATGATCCCAGAAATACAAACATGGATAAATGGTCCCATTTTAACTTTGAATGCGGTATAACTTACTGAAAACAATCTGACAGTCTGCCAGCTTGCCTTCAACAATGGCACAGTACCAAAACGAAGACATACAGCGGAGAAAAGCATCACATTTTAGAAAAAAACTTCTCAACTGAAAAGGTAAGAGTGGGAAAAAAACCCGACCGAACAACGCAGCAGATAGAGGAGGTAGGATAAAAAGCGAGTTAAGTACCTCTTGCAGCTTCTTTTGCAGGATGGAGCAAAATTTGTGTGTGTGTCTGTGTGTGTGTGCGTGGTCAAATTTCTTGGCAGAGACCCTGGAGAGGGGAAAATGTGGGTACGGCGCTGGCAGGTAGCAAGAGCCAGAGATTGGGGTTGTGTCCCCTACACGGTGGCCACGAGGACTTACTAGAAAGCATAGTTAAAGACGCGCACGTAGCTACTATGGAGACTTTAAGCCAACACTCAACCAGCTTGTGCTTGTGAGGTTGAGGCTAGGCTTTAACCGTATGTAAACTTTCGCCAAATATTTACATCGAGACTTGGAAGTGTGCTAGGAGGTTGTCTCGGGTCAAGGGGGCTTCTGAAAAGCCGCAGATCTCAGTCTGTCTCCAGCTGCAAAGGACGGCAACGGCAGTGGGACCTCAGCACGCTCTGGTTTATTGCAGCCTTGCAATAAAAATTCTCTTGCTGGTTTTGGGGAAATAGAAGTTTTCTGAAATATTTATGCATGGCATGACAAGGTCTTTCTTTCTGAATCCCTTCCTCTCTCCCCACATTCCAGCTTTATCTGAGACACTGTTAAAATTTAAATGGGGGTCAATATATTTTTATGAAATCCTTTGGTGTTGATGGAACAGCATGTTTTTATGAAAAGAAATGTTTGAGAAAATTTTTGACTCGATTGAATCATAGTGAGAAACAGATAAAGCTGCAGTTCATACACTGTAAGTATAGTTTACCCTCTTATTATTCAGAATGTAAAAGGAAAAAAAAAAAGGCATCGATAATGTATTTGTACTTTTCATAAACTCTCTTCAGGAATACAACCCCATCATGCCACAGTTCAAGTATACAAATAATAATATTAGTCAGAATATTCACTCCCAAAGCAATTTTAATACCATTCCAAATATAATCCTTCTATGCAATATACCTCATTTAACAACCATTAGTGCCTTTTCCATCTCAAATCTAGTGTACCTAGTAATGATTTATTTTTATCCATTGTTTGAACCGACTTCGTGTTACCAACGGACCTGTAGTAATCATGTGGAGCGCAATATGCAAAGTGTGCTTGCCAGATATTTTTTAACTTTAGGCGCTGTGCAATTTACAACAGAAAGAGCAGAAATTATAAATGTTCTCTTCACTTGCAAGATAATAAGCTAGAGTAAAAAAAAAGTAAAAAATCCAACAACCAACCCCTTGACCAATTTTGCATTTGAGAAAGAGAGTTCATTTCTTGTATCTAAACTAAACCAGTCCCTTAATTATACCACAGTAGGTTGATTACAGGCAACACTACACAAAATCTATACATCTTGTTTGGCAATGTATCAAACTAAGGCGCATTGTCAACGCGCTGTTAACCATTTTCCCTTCCTGGGATCTTTCCGGGCACCCTCCGCTCCCACTGGGCCAAATCATAAGATCCATGCTCTGCCTGTAGCAAGGGAAACTCCCATCCACTCCAGCGCATGATTTGCTCAAGGAGGGACTGCGGGAATAAGTACCTTGCCATTAAATAGCAATATGTAAACAGACAAAGAGTCAAAATCTTGCAAATGAGTTATTCATTATAAAATATTCACACAGCTTGACTGAGTGGGCCTCGCAGCGGAGCGGCGATGTTCTCGGCGCTTTATAAATAGGGAAAGCGCCGTGCAGTGTACGTGCAACTTCCTCGCGGAGCTGCGCGAGCGGTGCTCCGAACAGATGATAGAACTCCCGAGTCCTGTTTCTCCACGACAATTTCTCATCTAAACTCCTAATTACACAGCACTTCACATTCTGCGATATATAAATACATTTTTTCAGATGTACACCGTGCTAATGGTATGCATGGGAGAACGGGAATGTTCTTTGGCATGACTGCTCAAAATCAAAAGCGAAAACCATCTCTCCAAACTCTGTTTCAGAGAAGTGAGAACCCCCAAAGTACTGAGAAAAGTTGAGATACTTTGCGACATCCATGTGCTTGCTGCAGCAAAGCCAGCTCTCGGTGTTTTTCTAGGCCCGGCGTTGGTGCTGGGTACGGGTGCATCAACCATAGCGAGGGGCAGCGGGAGCCCTTACGCAGAGTGAAACCGTGATGCTGAAGCCTAGAAATGCTTCAGAAATTGCTTTAGTTTCATACAGAAGAAATCCGGTTGGTTTGTTTGGAGCCTTGATACTATGAATGCAAATCATGGAGCAATCGGCAGGGACCACTGGGCATCCGAACCAACCCTTTAATGTCGATTCTGTCCCAGGGATACGTGTTCCCGGTAAAACGCACCAACTAATTCAAACAGGTCTATGTAAATATTTTTTTTTTCTCTCTCATTGGTTAATCAATCCTCCTAGAAGAATTTTAGGTGTGCTAGCTATAGTTTAGTATTATTTTTTACATCATATTACTGTAGTATTGATGGTTCAGCTGTGATTAGAAAGCTGAATGCTTTTCCTAACATTGAAAAGACCTCCCTTTCATTATTACTCCCCCAAACTTTTTTACAGGTACTGTGATGGGTGCCATCTGTATGAGGAGCTGGTATCTTTTCCCTTCCGAGATTGATAGGTACTACCATATGGTATATAGGATGCTCAACTTTGCAACACTGAAGGCTTTTTTGGCAACTTTCCAGGAGCTTGAGGGCCACACATCATTTGCATATACATTTACATACAATTTTTATTTTAAATAAATGCACACAGTTAGGATGGTTCGGTGAACTTGTGTTGCTTTCTCTTTGATAGATGTAGACGCGTTATTTGTTGTTTGAGTTCTTCAGCAATAAAAAAGCTGTAGTTGAATCTACCCTGCAATTATTATTATTTATTGACACTATCGCTATGCTCAGGGGAGGAAAGCATAATCCCTAGCTTGAAGAGCTGCTCTAATTAGTCAAAGAAAGTTCAGTGGCATGCTTTATACCAGGTGATTGGAAAACGTTTCAATTTCAAAATTCCATCGGCGGGGGGTGTTTTCTTCAGAAATTGCATCTTTTGCAGTGAAATGTTTTTTCATCCTCTTTGCAAGGAGCTGAAGAAATATGTATGAATGTAAAAGGCGTGACAGAAACAACAGGCGTTAGACACAAACAGGTGCCCACTCTATCTGCGGAGTGGCCAGGTCTGACCTCAGCCTAAAATGATCTCCTCTAAGGCCAAGAGATGTTTTTGGTTTGCCCAGCTGTCATGACTTAGTTACCTTTTTAACCATCTTTTACTATTTCACTAATCTTTCCGCTGGACTCCGCAAAAGGCTTATGGGTATCTTGCAGTAGCTCCCCTTTCAGCCTGAGCTGCTGCAAATGACCCAGGAAGGGATGTTGCTTTCTTCAGTTTTCAGTGCTTCTTGTGAGAGGTCGTGATTGTCATAGGTTTGCCCAAGATAACTCAGGTCTCCCTGGCTATATCAGGGTCCCTCTGTAGGGGCCAGGTTTCCAGTAATTGCCTTGTAGCTGGAGAGTACTTCATAATAATACGTTATTAAAATTAAAGTCACCTAAAGGGTGAGAACAAATATCTCTAAGTAGAAGAAAATCAATGCAAGGAACTGCTGAGAGAGAGGCTGGGTCCTTCAACTTGCCATTGCTGAAGATGCAACTCTCCATTCAAGGGCCTCCATCTTTCAAACTCGGAGAGAGTTGATCGGTGTTATATCTGACCACAGAAATTCATCAGCAAATTACTGTATTGATCCTTGCTTATATTTGAATGTGTAGTCTCAACTGGAGTCAGTTTTTTCAGGTCTAAGGTAACGCTGAAGGATCTGATTTTGCTTGTGCTTGAATACATATTTTGTGAGCAGCAAACCTGCAGCAGTTGCTTGGACAGGTAACTGATTCTGAGACTTTGTCTTGGAAGGACCTTGTTATTTGAATGGATTTTTTATTTACTGAAAAGGAAAAAAAACCACAAACCAAACCCAAACCGAAGACCTTGTGGTGGGAGTCTCATACCTTTGTTTGTAGTCCCTCTGGGAAAAAGATAAAAGTTGACGTACTTGGAAGTGAGATTAAAAATGTAGGCGTGTTATACACCACTAAATGGAAATCTGAACGATGTCGAAAAAGTTGATGTGAGTTATCAGTGGTTCTAGGACACAGTAATCAGATGGTAAAGATGGTCTTTTGTTAAGATCCGGACAAAAAATAAATGAGAGTATGGTAGGAATTTTGGAGTAATTTGGGGGCTGGACCATTTTGGAGATCTGATCAGAGGCCAGGCTCAGATTTATAGGCACAATCAAATCCTATGAGGGAAATTGAATTTTAAATGTGTTATCAAGAAAATTGGTGTGCTTAGAAATGGCCGGAGGAGAAGCTGAGGACAAGAGTAGCAAGAGATTTCAGTGTTTTGGACATCCTTCTAATTCTTTGGTATGAATAGCAATATGATTGATGCAGCAATAACTGCAGTGCTGGAGGGATTTGATACCCAGAGGGAATCAATTAACTGGATTTTGGATATTGGAGCGCTATGACCTTTGCCTAGATCATAATGTTGACGTGTGGGAGCAAATGGAAGAATATGAGTCTTTTCTGATTGTAATTGACTGGAGATATTGAGAACAAGGTGGATACCCAAATTCGCAGATAATGTGTTGATCCTAGAAGATGGCTGAGAACGGTAAGGGAGCCTTGCCCAGACCTCAGGTTATCAGGTGGTAGGGGAGAAAAAGCGTATTTAGAAGCAGCTCCTGGCTTCTTCGCACTCTTTAGTGGGCAAATTACATCCATCTAGCATCTTCGTTATTGATTTACGGGTGAATGATGCTGTGGTTTGCTGCAGAGTGACACTGAGTCAGGATTTATTGGGAAAGTTTATCATATTATCTAGTTGTGGTCTTATCCACATCCTGGCAAGGAGGTATAAAGGGGAGCTGTCGTCACTGTTTCATGAATCACCACTGAAGTAATGGCTTTTGCCATTGCTGACCCGTGAACTGGGAAGACAACGGAGTCGTCGTGGCCTTTCCTGGGGCGGGGGTCTCAAACGGAAAAAATCAGATGTGTTGGGTGTGTTACGGTGATGGGCCAATAGGTGCCTGGGCCGACGCGGAGAGTCAACTGAGTGGGGCAGTTGCCAGTTAACAGTGTGGAATTAAGTAAGCTACAGCCCAACGCGGCCAGTGCCCGTGGTAGGAGGATAGTTCAGGAAGAAACAGTTCTGCTGTAGGTGTAACGGACAAGGTTAGCCAGGGGAATGGGGAGAGGTCACGTCCCTCAGGTGACGTGAAGAAAGAGGGTTTGAGTGTAGGCTGAACGGGACGGTGATGGGTGAAGAAAGGTTCATGCTGAATGGTTTTCGTCCATTAACTCTTGATTGGACTGAAGTAGACAATTGATAAAATCAGAGTAAGAAAAGCTGGATTTCTCAAAGGTTTGCAGTCTGTCTGTTGTACATCTTTACAGTGTGATGAGTAGACTTGGTTTGTTTTCCCTATGTAAAACCAGCCTTCTTATTTCTTTTTCTTTACAATCATGGCAGGCAGATGATTTTCCTTTATGATTGCTTTTCCCTCACTGAATCAGGATTGCGTTGTCAGGTACCCTTTTCCTTTTCTAAGGCTAACTCTAAATGAGATACAGACAGGCAGCTGTGGCCTTCACATAACTATTTTTCAGCTGATGGCTGCATTTTCTGTCTTCCTGCTAGTCTGCCAGTGAATATTCCCAGTTCTTATATATCTTTATAAATGTTGATTTTACTGGAGGAGCTCCATAGCTGAGGCACGAAGAATGACAGCTTTCATGGAAACTTTTTCTGGACTGCCTGGAGATGGAGGATTTGCTTAGTGTTAGCCGTTTACGCACCGAGGGAGTTACAAAGTATGAGACGTATTTAGTCCCATGACTAAATTCCCTAAAACTAGAAATAGGAATGAAGAAAGTAGTAAAGAAAAAAGTTCAAATAAATGATGCAAAGCCTCACAAAATTTTTCATTCTCTCAATTGTTTACTCTGCTGAACA
Source organism: Elanus axillaris (assembly GCA_026212715.1). Lineage (NCBI taxonomy): Eukaryota > Metazoa > Chordata > Aves > Accipitriformes > Accipitridae > Elanus > Elanus axillaris. The sequence continues at coordinate 50,112,527 of JANZLQ010000001.1, read as the reverse complement.
TTGCTTCTTTAGCTTTCCTAATTTATCTCTTTCCATCTTCTTTATCTACTCCTATTACCGTCTTTGCCAGTGTCTGTAATACTCACCCTAGGAACCTTTCCTGATCCCCACCAAAAGCTCTTTCATTATCCCTTTCCGTAGGACTCACCGGGGTCTTCTGCCCAATGGTCTCCACTTTTAAACTCAGCTCATTTGGGATACAGTCAGAAAGGCCTCTATAGAAGAAACCACTTAAAAGTACGGATAAAATTTAACAAATGGTATCTGGTAATTTCTATTTTTGATAATTGTCATTTGAGAATTTTTGTTGAGATTCACATGATTGTATTTGTGAAGGGGTTAGTTGCTTGGTTTTGTTGTTTGGGTTTGGTTTCTTTCGTTTTTACCATCTAGCTCACCATGATAATCTTTAAGCAAAGAATTTTAGAAAAAAATGTTGCTTCTAAAGTTATTTTGCTTGTAGTTCCTAAGAATTCACTTGCAATCTTGTATTTAGTATTGTTATGTATTGCAAAAGTCTCCTAACTCCACTGAAAAAATTTCAATATTTAAACTCTTCCTCTAAAAGTTGGCCGAAAATTCTCAATTAGGCGAATTAGACTGTTACCTCCTTTCTCTCAAAACTCCCTGGTACTTCACGCTGCTCCACATTAATTTAAACTTCATGTTGCTTCATGACACTTCTAGATGTTTCACTAAGACACTATGAATGTGTTTCGAATTCAACACCCATCTCTTATGGGTGGAACAAAATTACTTGTGATACTGATCGAGTTTTATTCTTGCTTTCTACCATGAGAACGGGCGGCGTGGTTGCTTCGATTCCTTTCTACTTGTTTCCTTGCCAGCAGGCGCTTTGATAAGAGCGAAGAAAAGGGGCAGAAGCAAACGAATGTTTTCCCTTAGTTTTCTTGAAGAACCTGCTACTGTCCTTGCAAGGAATCCAAATAGCAGTTTGTTACGTTAATTCAGTTGAAACAATCATGCCACCTGCAGTCACGACTCTGCACGCTGTACGTTGCTGAATGCAGTCTTCTCTTTCCCAGGGAGGGTGGCTTCCCAAAGAGCTCCAGGGTCACCACGAGACATACCCCTTCTCCAAATTGCTTCAAGTCTAGGAGAAAGGTTGTGCAAGCAAATAGCAATTAGTAAAGTGATCCATGCAGGAGAGAGCCGTATTCCTTTTTTTTTTTTTTAATGGGTGTTGTGTTTTTCAAAGGGTTATTTCATCAACTGGGAATGTGGGCTTCTACTTTCAAAATATTTTGTTCTTAGAAGACAAGAATGCTCCAAGAAGTTCAGAGAGCACAATATCTGGGCCTAGTAAACGGGCATGAAAAAGAAGATTGAAACAAAAACTCCAAGGTGTAGGGC
>JANZLQ010000001.1:50093653-50106153 GCA_026212715.1 Elanus axillaris | reverse complement strand
CTTTATTTTAATGTAACCAGTGACATGTAGGATGTAAGTTCACATGCAGTCCCCTCTGTTTAACATATATGTCACTCTTTGTATAGTGATTTCTATAGCCAGAAAATGTCAGAGGTCCACATTCTTCTCGGTGTGGTGGCAATCCACACTAATTGCATTAGGTCAAATATTCAAATGACTCTGCATGCTCTGCATCTCCGCTAGCTTCAGCAGCGTTAAGGAGAAGGTAAATGTGTGCAATTGGTCCATCCCCTGGCTTGCTATGAGCTACCACAGTTAAACCAGCTATTTACAACGGTGCAAACAAGGGCAGAATTTAGATCCTAGACTTATCTTTCCAAAGCAAATGTTTGCTGCCATTATCGTGAATCAGTTACCCCTGAAGTCAAAAGAACTGCTCAGAAGTGCTTGCGATAATACTTGCAGGCAGGATCCTGGTCCCAACAAGACTTAAACAGCTGCTTAACTTAACCCGTATCATTAGCATCGCTGGCTTCAGTAGAAACGTCACAGTATCTAAGCTTTATGCATTTGAGCCTGCGTTAAGCACGTGCCCCGTGCTTTCCAAAGGGCAACGGTGCATTTGGTAAAAACGCACCGCAGCCTCATTTTTAAAAGCGAAACAAAAATTTGGAAAATAGGCTGCGCATGTAATTTTTTGGCCTTTGCAAGAGAATAGTTAAGCAATCCTCTCTCTCTTTGAAAGCATTTTAAAGTGGACAAATACAGACAGAGTTACTGTTTTAAAGGTTTCTCTTACGCTTCTGTTACAAAATGATTAACGGGTAAGGGAGGTCTGTAACGCAATTTTGGTTTTAGTCCTACAGTCAGTGCAAGTGCTCTGGGTATTTAAGTCACTAAGAATTCATTTCCGTTAATTATAGATCGTGTTCTGATATTTGCTTCTGCACATAAGACATTTAGGGTCGCTGAACTCGCCCTGCGTGCCAAAGGGTTCTAGATACGATGCCTGAGAGACAAAAGTTCAATTCTCGGTTGTAATAACATGCCCACAAAATCTCAGCTGCAGTTCTAGTTGATAAGAGCAGTTTCTGGATCAATATATCCAATCTTAGGTAGGGAGGTCAGCTTGTCACACCAGCGGATCTCTAGAGGAGAAGAAAGTGAGGACTTAGGAGGGTTTTAAAGTGGCCTTGCATCGCGGCGCCGGTCCCTGGCCAGCACTCAGACGTAGCAGTTATTTCACTAGCATTTGATGGAGTTACTTTCCATGGGTAATTTTCAGAAGGGCATTGCAATTCTACCAGGGGTTTGTTTAAAATAAAAAAGCTTTTCATTCTAGAGAACTTGCCAAGAGGGCTAAGGGTGGAAAAGTGTTTTTAAAGATAAAGTAATAACCTCTTGGAAAAAAAAAAAACACCCACAAAACAAACAAAAAACCCCACCGCCAAACCATCCGGCAACCTAAAATAGTGCGATTTACTGATGAGCTTCTGACAGTAAAAAGTTTAGATGCTTGCTACCATCTTTCAACTGCACCCCTCAAAGTCTAGTGACCTTATTAATGAAAAGGGAAAAATACAATCTGTTTTGTGGCAGATAAACTCATTACACACAAGGAAAAGAAGAGAAGAATGAAGAACTTGTATAAAGATAGAGTGCAATAAATTTACTGGAGTCAGAATCTGGTCAGCAATAACTTCTGTGTTGTTTTACAAGGTATTTTACTGTGCTCTATCATTCCAGGAAAGAAAGGCTTATAACCACAGTAACTGCCCTATCATAGGCTGGTTAAATAGTTTTTGAGATAGAGATCGCTATTTCGAAGACTCATATATCCCAGCACGGTAGGTGCAGTGCTACTTTTGTACTTTGTTCAGCCTTGTCAGGGATAAATGTTCCTAGAGACATATATCAAATGGTGTTTCTCCTTCCCTCCGTGTACACGATTGCCGTAGCTCGACTCAAAACCAAATGAACTCGAGCTTCGGAGCTGTTTGCAGTGATTTGCATGATTACCACAAATAAGGGTGGTGGCAGAGTGTTCAAAAGCGGTTTCCTTCACGTTGACAACACTTTATGATCAAATGACTAGCTTCACCTCTTATAGCTCTTTCCTTCTGGGATAAGAAAATTGAATTTTTAGGATATATAACAAGCAACACATGTAGCATGAAATCATGGTGTTATAGGGATGTACAAATAAAAGACGGGCTGCAGAGGAGACTCACGGCACTGCTGTTGTTTCCTATCCTGAAAATTCAAATGAGTCAGAATTTTAAAGAAAACCGTACATGCGATACTACGCGAATATTCTCACTCAAAATGTGCCTAATATTCAGCATTTCGGGACAACTATTCAAATATAGGTTTTCTTTTGTTTTTCTTCTCTGCATTTTCTCTTGCAGAGACTCTCTAATTGGTCAGACACCTTTGAAGTTCAAGGTATGTCATTATCACTAACTGGCATAAAGTGCAGCATCAAGTCCTGAATAAAAAACCCCAAACGTTGTAAGTTTGAACGCATCCAAAGTTCTAAAATTAATCAAATGAGGAAAACAACCAGTATAACAAAGTTCCGTCAGAAATATTTTAATTTAAGAGGCATTCTTATATATCAGCTCTACAGCAAGCCACATCTAAATTCTGCAACAAGTGTCTAGATTCTAGGACTTTAATTCCATCTCAGGGGTGTGTTTATTTGTTTGGCTGGTTTTGGGTGGGTTTCTTCCTTTTTTTTTTTTTTTTTTTTGGTGAAATGTGGAAGAAAGCATATTCTGCAAAACAGATATCCTATTTGTGTGAAAACCAACTTTGCTTTCTTTTTTTTTTTTTTTTTTTTCTCTATACTCACATTTTTACTTCTCGGTGTGCTGCAGATTGTCATCTTTAGGTTCAGCGCTAAGGAGAACGGGATGCCTCGCATCTCTCAAGGCATGATTCGTTTCATACTGTCTGGAAACGGGGAGACGTCAGTCCCTGTGCGATGCACTTCACATTTTCAAGATTCTCTTTGTAAGCACAGAAACGTAATTAAAAAATCCCAAACCTTTAGACTCTCGCATACAGCCCTGCTCCAGAGACACTTATCGTGGCAAATTCCAGATTGCAGCGCTGAGCTTGCACAGGCTTCTGACATCGCACGGAGCCCGAAACGTGCTGAAGGAGATGGGAAAGCAGCAAATATTCAGGGCGCTACTTCTTAGCAATAGTGTTATTTCCAATTTGATTGTCTGTGCGCTACAGAAAAGAGTGACAGCAGAGAATCTCCCAAATAACTGTTTATTGAAGCTCCTGCTTCTGGGTGAGGAGTCCTCGGGAACTGCCTGGCTTTTTATGCAAAAGTCGGTTTTATGGGTCTTTGATCCTTGTCTTTGGTACCAGACAATCACTCTCATTCGCCTTCCTTGTTTTCTCAAGATTTCTTTCTGGTTTGTATATAATAGATTTTTGGGTTCTGTGCAAAGCCCCTCTCGCCCTGCGGCTCACCTAAGCGTTTGAGGCAGCGGGGGAAAAGCAATATACGCAAAGCTGCGGTAAAAAGGCTAAGGAGTATTTTCCATTTCCCAAATACTCCAGAGAAATGTAGTCTTTTTGTCTATAGGTGGTGCTGCGTGAGCCTGGAAAAGGAGTTGCATTTCCCCATGGCTTTGTGGTCCCCAGACAGTGTTTCCCTGGGTGATGGAGGACCAGCCCTCGGTCTCCGTAAGCGCGTCCGTTTTGGGGTCCCTGTCTTTAGGGACTCTAAAATATTACGGCAGGAGCAACCCTCAGCTCTTTGGTGCTGGGCTTTAGACCTTTTGATGTTATTTGCAGTTAAATGTAAAGATGTAAAGCAAAAGCAGCGGAGCGGAATGATCATGAGGGCAATGCCAAGAGCTTTCCAAGGGAGAAGCAAGGCTGCAGAGCAGCGACGTCTCTCCTCTGGTTTGTTTAGGGCCAGGCTTTGCAGTCATCTGGGCAGCTTTGCCCATCGTGGCAGTGCAGAAACTCAGATAAGTGAGCCCCTTTTCACTCTTTTTCTCAATGCTTTTTGGGGGATAGTGACTGAGGAACAGACCCAGTAATCATCTGTATTATCCCATTCCAGTTTTCTAATTTTGACCTTGGCAATGGTACAACACTGTAAAATACAGATATTTTCCTGAAGAATCATCCTGTAAAGCAAGAAGGGGTGAAAGCAGAAGACTGGGTCTGATGCATCAGTCAGATATGCAGGAGTTCTCTGTCAGAAAACATTATCATAATTGAGGAATATGCAATTGCTGTGCTGACAAAAAAAAAAAAAAAAGTGCTTTTCATCTAAACAAATTCATTTGATTTATTGGGGTTTATACATGTTTTGTATTTAATATTTCCACCCCCCTTAAACACTCTGTGGCTTTCCAGGAGTGTTGGAGAACTACAAGGCCACATTTCGGGCATTGCGGATGACCTCATTCTTAATCAGAAAACATCTGGGCAGGCAAAGCAGCAAAATGCGTGTGTGTGTGCGCGCGTGTCTTCCGAGAGCTGTGGACGGATTAGCAGCCCTTGCATTCGGAGGCCACCAGATTGTGTATCTTGCTTGGAAAAAGTCCTGGCGGGTTCTCGTCTCCAGATTTCACGGGCATTTCTCTCTGAGCTGCGTCATTTACAGAATTCTGTGTTGGCCCATATCTCAGGGGCTGGCAATGCCCCAGGAGCTGACTGCGGAGCCAGGGCAGATGCCGATGCCAGGTACTGGTAGTAGTGGTTGATGAAGGAGATAACTCGTGTCTGTCGCTTACCTGTGTTTACCAGCCCCGTGGTTGCACTGGGTCCCTTTAGGCATTCTTGGAGCATCTCTCCTAAAGCGCAAGCGTTTTTTCTTTCTTTTGAGTTGCTTAGTGTATGTTCAGGTTGACACATCCTGCAGAGATTGGTATTAAACTTTCATACTGCATTTTCAGCAGAGACCCCACAATTTGCTCAGTACACATCAGTAGAGAGGATATGTAATAAAAATCAGACAAGTGTGCTTATTTTCCAGAATATAGACACTACCCTACCATTATGCTTTTTACATTTAACAGTATAAACAACAATTTAGTTTGCCCTTAATGTCCTAAATATGCTTAGATCCATCACGGTCAGAACTGAAGGGCAAGGCAAAAGGACAAAGAAAAGATGTTAAATGTTCCACAGAAATAACCCAAAATACACTTCTAATAGCATAGGCACATTGTTAAAAAATGAACAAGTAATCGTACAGGAAAGGGTGTGTATTTATGGTGTCATACCGTGTGGAAACAAAGCCAGGCTGCCTCTGATGTTATTTACCCACCAATGGAAAAAGACTCTTTTGTATTACACGGTTTCCCCCCCCGTTTATACAAGAAGAGGAGAAACACCCTGCGCTGGTTGCCTCGAGGAGGGGAAGCCCTGCAAGGGGGTCAGCAGGTATCTCCGCCGGTGGGTGAACTGGCAGAGAGGGTTGGCGGCCTTTTGAACTACACCACAAGTTGGGTTTTCAGAAGTAGAAACTAAAAAGAAAGACTGGGTTTTTTTCTTCTCTGCAGGTGAAGCTTTGTCGATGCAGAGAAGCTATTTCCAAGTAAGAGAGTGGGTAAACTTAAAGCACGATACTTACTCTACACTGACTTTCTAGACGGACGTTTGTTTTGCTCTGCCGGTGCTTATTGCGGCAAGTGCACCACGTCCGCACCGGTAACGAGTAGGGGAAGCTGTTACTGTGTTCCGGGTCTAGACCCACATCCGAGCATTCCACGGCAAGGAAGCGCCAAAGGAAACAGTAACGAAGCAGGGCGAACCTAAGGAGCGGGACAGGCTTGGGACCAAAGCTAGCTGTGTTGGCACAACGTATAGCAGAAAGCGAGGGCGGCGGGATTTACTGTTGTCTTCTCCATGATGCTCCAGAGGAAGGAGGGCTGCGCGCAACCGCTGATTTCCCAGCCTGGGTTGACGAGGGATGGGGCTGCTGCATTTGTTCCGTAGCTGTCACATCACTTTCTGACTGAGAGGTAATGGAGAGGGTGAATGACAAGAGGCAAATGAAGAGAGTAAGTCAAGAGAGCCGTGCGCGGGGGGGAGGAGGCGGAGGAGTCGCGCGTCCTGTCCAGAAACGGAGCAGATGTGGAGCCAGAGACGTTCATCCGTGGCGTGTGATAGGGAAGCAAGGTGAGAGCGAGCGGTGAGGTAAACTGCTCTGGTTATAGGACGTCCTCCCGCCGGACAATCTTAATTATAGAATCCTGCCCCACTCGAATAATACTTTCATCATGGATTGTCATGAATTAGGCAAATACCCCAAATACGAGTTTGGCTAAAAGTTAATTTTTTGGGGTGTAGTTTTTGTTTCAGATGATTAAGCAGTGCTTGTACGTTTTGTGTTATCACGAAACCTAAAGTCCAAATGTGCGTCCCTTCGTTTATGACATGGAAATAAAAGTTCTTTAGGTAGTAAGATATTTGCAATCTTGCCTCAGCTCAGAAGTCTGATAGGCTGCATTGAGATTGAACAGCCATTTTGTGTATTTCTGAGGGATCAAAATATGCTAATGATTTAAGCAAAAATGTTTTCTCATAGCTTTATATACAGCTTTTTAATATAATGCAGGACTGTGAGTATATTTTATAGTATTTTTTCATAAAATGTTTGAACTTTGTATAGTCAACCTATCAAAAAATGTATAAATTATACAAGAAAAAAAAACCCTGCATCATTTTTTTTTCCCTGGGAAGTGGAGCAGTTAATATTCAACATGAAATGTCTAATCTTTAAATACATTATAATCTAACTGCTTAGGATAATTTTTGCTTTAATACCTTAAGAGTCTGCAAAGCCTGAAGGATGGGATTATTAAAATGGAATTTTAATGTCAAAATTATCAGAGACGAGAACATATTGCTAGTGTTCATAAAAAAATGTATTCAATTTCTGTTTGATTTGTTCAAATAAGAGATGGGAATATATTTGATTATAGCTAGTAAGTATTCTGAAAGTTGATCAGATGACTGCAGGTCATTGCAACATAAGTGCTGTCAACTGTGGGGATTAGTATATTTAAGACATTGAAATATGTGGCAACACACAAACATACCTGATCTAATGACTCAGTTATACGCTTCCATGAAGATGCTGCACAGGAAGAGATTCAGGAATAAAAATTACACGGTCACCACACAGGCAGCATTACTAACTGTCCAAGCATTAAAACCCACACAAACAGACAAACAAACAAAAAATCTTAATGTGCCTTGCAGGTATAAACAAAAATCTCTAACTTGCTTAGAATTGGAGCTTTAAGTCGTCCTCCCCGGCGGTCAGGGGTATTGGACTAGTGCCCAAGCGCGGAAGCCAGGCTCCTTACAGCTGCGATAACTAGCCGTGATTTTCCCGATCGTGTAAAAATGAGCTCTGAAAAGTAATAGACAGAATCAAAGCGTCCCACCAAGCTTCCCACCTGCCTTCCCCAAATTCATAAATAAACTGGACAGCCAGTGCCCATCTGTCACCGTGGTCCTACTGACAACTCTTCCTTTCTACTATTTAAGGTAGTGTCTCGACACAGAAGAGCGATTCCCTTCCCAGAACAGGGACTGGGAAGGTCTCTGAAGATCAGGACTGTTTTGTCAGTTGGTTTTATGTAGGCTACCATGTAAATCTTCCCCAGATGGCCAGAAAAACCTGGAGGTTGCCGCGCCAATAAACGACCCCGAGTTGCCTTCTAGAGCGGTGGTCTGGGTTTCGATATATGTCTGTCCAGTGACTGCCAGGAAGGCACTGAAAGGGATCCGGCTCAAGGCTAAGAGGGAAGGATTCGTCTTATGTAAAGGCAGGCGAAAGGACTTCCGATTCAACTGCCTTAAGTGGTTTGGAAACCTGGCTGAGTCTAACAGTTGTGGCGACTTTTTTTCCTTCTTCGTGGAAGATCTGGCATTGATTGTCTGGAATTAGTGTAATATCGCACAAGTTAACAAGGTAAAAATTACTGTTAGAAAGTCGCCTGCTGTGTTCACAGGCTTCTCCTGTGATAAACTGTATGGCGTGGATGCAAATTTGGCATGCTTGAAAATGGAAAGCAAGAGTAAGAAATGCATGGTTTGCCTGCAGAGAAACAGCCAAGGGAAAATAGAAAAGGAGTCCTGGTCAAAAATGTCTACAAGAGAAAGGTGCTGCCACTGTAGTTTTGTTTTTATCTCAACAATAGAACTGAACAAATACTTCAGAGAGAGAAAAGGATGATTTTACAACTATTAATTAAGATATCAAAGTAACTTCCATATTCATAAATCTTTTTTTTTGTATGCCATGAATGCTATGCACAGCTTTTACTTTCATAAGAACATTCAGAGGAACTGACCGTCTTGCAGGCAGTGTATTACGCATTTGCCCAAATTATTTTCTCTTGTCTTTTTTCCTATTTGTAAAAGTTGATTTTTCTGGTCATAAAGGAGTGTTTGGTTTTTCGTTTTTTTTTTTTTTTTTTTACTGAAGACTTTACGTCATGAATAATACACCGGGGTCACTCGTCCAACCATTTTTTTACATTGGTAAGGAATTATTTGTCTGAGGAGACGATCTGTCTTATAATGAATAGTTGAAGGCTGTAATAGAACAAAAAAATATACAAATAACCCAGAGGTTGCAATATGTTTGTATAAAGTATTCAAACAATTTCAAGTAACAACTGAACTTGTAAAAATCAACATCTGTTCATGGATTATTCATGAAACAAAATGGTAAAATTCCTTCAATAAAAGTAGTCTTCAATGAACAGTTACCCTGGTTGCTGAAAAAAAAAGGATTCGTGCAACCGACATCTCAACTTCCAGACTTTCATGCAGTTCATATTCATTAATGTTAAAATTATCTGCTGGTATATAAATTGCTGCACCGAGCCAACCGATACAAAAAATCCAACTAAAAACCCCAATAAGAAGATAGCATTTAATCCTACCAATTTAGGAATCGTGGTTTTTTTCCATAAAGTATATATTTGGAGCGCATCTGTAATTGAGTTGTGAAGGAGGATTATCCCTGTTGCAATACAAACTTTTCTTTCTGTTTTAGCAAATACCTGCGATGGTCAGTTCATACACAATGATTTACAGCTATTAATAGAAACTCTAATAAGAAATCAATAGTCATTCAAACCTACAAGTATAATTCTTACCCAACTGAGAGAGAGTGGTCGGAAGCTACCTATGGTTTGGCATACAGAGACAAAAAACAGGAGGTACCATCTTCAGAACAATGCGCATTTTTAATTTATGAATATTCTTTTATAAACTTGTATATACAGTCACTTTTTTTTTCTTTGCTTTTTTTTCCTCCAGTGCTACATAATTATAACTTGCAAACTGTAAATATTTATGAATTCACAGGATGTTCGCTGGAAGAGAAGAATGTTATACTTGCAGATTTTTCTTGTACTTGCAGGATTCACATAATATTATTTGCCATCATGATGTACTGAAAAATGCAAAAAAAAATATAATATTCTACATTTGACTTTTCTGAAAAATACCATCTGGTGTTATTTTTTGAGAGTTGGAGATTAGCTCTGTAATTGCTTATAGTTAGAGATAGACATTACTACATTTATTGACAATTTCATTCTCTACAATAATCTTACATTTAAATAGTGACTTTGTTCCTGAAGGATGCCAAAGTGATTAAACTGATATTCAAACTCTTTGGATCGCATCACCCACAACTGAAATGCAGCCATCTCTGGGGTGAAATATTGCAGCTGTTTAACAGCACTCAACAGCACTGCATAACGGCTTTGGAAATGAAGAATACCTTATTCAAATGAAAACGGGGACATTTAGGTAGGCAAAATAATTATCCAAGTTGGTATCTGGCCAGGATGTTAGTGCTCACATGTCTACACTCAGAAAAAGTTATATTGAATCCTTAATAACCATAATTACTCAGGACCTTGGGTCTGCTGCTCACCTCCGAGAGGGCATGGCCCAAGGGAAGCCCCAGCACTCTTCCCGGGCTGACCGAGACCGTGACGCTCTGCACAGACTGTGGAGGACAGAGCTTGAGCCACTTGGATTTTTCTTGGCCGCCTGGATATCTTGTGAACCTCCCCTTGCGAAGAAGAATTCCACCGTGGTGTCTGGGCAGGTTGGGAAGCTGGAAGTGGACCTAAGGTGCCTGTCAGATAACTTTGATTACCAAAATGGATCTCGGAATATTTGACTTTTCCTGTGCCCGAATTTCATCGCGCTTCGGAACTGGGTGCGACAGCACCCAAACTCCAATTAAGTACGTGAAGGTCATAGTCAGTGCCTTTCCAGAGACCTCTGCTGGCTTTCATATTTTTCAGGAGATAGTGATTGCAACCTACTTACTCATCACATCACCTTCCTAGCCCAGGCTCGTCGTTCTCCGTTTTAGTTGATGCATCCAAGCTGGACAAATATTCCGGCAAATATTTTCTTCCACAGAGTTATGCTAAAACCGTTGGTGCCATTAGACTTTCATCGTACATCTACTGCTCGTGAATTAAATGGACAGGACTTGAAATGTGGCGTGCATCTGTCAATCTCAGTGTAACAATACATTTAGCTCGGGTACGTCATCGACACTGAAAGAAAACACTCGTCTAAGTTAAAAAGCAAGCAACTCCTTGGTAAGTCATCTTCTTCCACATTAGCTGCTGTGTTCGTACACACCAAAAGCTCCTCGTCACCCACAGTTGCCAACCACAGTGTATTTTTGCGTCACTCTTCTGTTTATCATCTACAGTGCTTATTGATGTGCAGTTACATCCACCCACGTGCACCAGGGCTGTGCTCGTTCTCATTATCCAGTTGTCAGAGATGGTCGAAATATCGCACCTATGGATTTCTTCAGTTCGCATGCAGCAAACCTTCCACTGAGCTGTCTCTAGCTGGAGATGTCACACGAAGGAATATTGTGGAAGCATCAGTCCTCGTCAGATGGACAAATTCCCCTTTACGAATTTGTAATTTTTCCAATTCCTCTTCCAGCTTCTTCTTTTTAATGGCTTGTTGAGCAGACTCCAGACTACCTAAAGTAAGAGTTTCTCAAGACTTCGCAGAGAGAATCAACGCTGTCACGATGAATAAGTACGGATGGCAGGAGAGTGGCCTCCCAACAGAGGTCTGTGAGGGTTGAAAGCTGCCAGTGAAACCTCCGTTCTTGGCTTGGCAAGCTTCGTGTTGTAGATGAGTGGAGAGTGCTATATGGGAAACAGCTGGGTATCGAAGACGGACACTTTTGTAATGGGAATTAGCCTCGTGGCTTTTACGATGAAATCGTTCAATCAAACTTTTTGATGAAAGCTTTTTTCATCCAGAACTGCTAATTGATCAAAACTTAAATTTTCTGTGGGAAAGAATTATGATAGATTTCCCAACTTGCAAAAGGTTGGAGAAATTAAATTGAAAACAATTCCCAATTTCAGTTTTCTAAGTAGAATTTCCATTTTGGAAATGGAAAGCTGTAGGGTTTTCATCATTTGGGAAGTCAGAGCATTTGGTTATCACGGCCACCAGTGAAGTTTCTTATTTCTCAGCATCTTACTGGAAGAAATTATATCTTCTTCAGACAACTAACCTGAAACACAGAAACTATGATTTTCCTGAGGTTGTTCAGCGGGTCGGTGGCATGGCCAGGACTGTCTCAATTCCTGCTTCAGCAGTTGGCATTGTTCACCCAGCCAGTTCACTGGAATAGGGAGGTCACCTATTTTAAAGAAAAGGGGGTTGGTTTGGGGTTTTTTTCTCCTCTCAGCTTGTAGCGCCAGCCTATTTTCCTGCCTCATTTCTTTTTGTTCAGGTGTGTAATGTTCAAAGCTGCTTCGCGTCCTCGTAGCAGTGTTTGTATGTTTTTTCTTGAGTGTAAAGTCAGATACTTTGCGGGGGAAAAAATATTTTCAGGTTTTTTTCTTTTATTTGCAGAAAAGCAAATAAAATGAAAATGGATTTTTTTTTAAAGAGAAGTCATACAAAATGTGAATCTACTCTATGATTTTGTGACAACTGGACACCAATATTTTCTTTTCTATTTGGTGTGGCAATAACACGGTTAGCTCTTGGCTTGTTCAGGAAACAAAATGCATTCGTACACATGAAGTCCTCAAACCTCTAAACACAAGGATTTGAGGACAGAAAGTTGTAATAACTCTTAGTCAAAATATGAAGATCTGTCTGATAACGTGGTTCCATTCTCCTCGCTGCAGACAGAGACAGTTTTTGCATGAATTTAGGGTTTTTGAGATTCAACACTTCAAAGGATATCAGGATCAAACTTCTTTCTCACTCGCATTCTCTTTTTGGTGATATTTAGGGGAAATACTTCAAATTTTTCATTTTGATGGAAAGTGGTGGAAGTGGACTTCCACCTATCCCTAATTCATACTAGTATTTCAGAGCAAGACTCACTAGTAAAAACATAGTCTTTACTATTGTTGTTAATTTTTACTTATTCACTGATAAACACAGGAAAACATAAAAGTATAAAAAGACAGCATCGAGCTGTAGGGGGGGGGGGGGTGGTGGTATAACAAAAACCT
>JANZLQ010000001.1:50042183-50093553 GCA_026212715.1 Elanus axillaris | reverse complement strand
GGGGGGGGGGGGGGGGTGGAATAACCAATACCTGACTCTGAGCCCGTTCTTATTGCTACAATGGGAATTTTTCTCGGGGAGGGTTTGGGGGCTGATGTCCTAAATCTCTGCTGGGGCTGCAGGAAGGCTCTGCACCACCAAGCACTGAAAAGCACCCGTGGGGTAAAAGCACAACGTCCGCATCCACGTTTGCCGCAAAACAACGTGTTTCCCTTCCAAGCGTCTTTGCTTTCGGGGAAAAAGCTTGTTGATTTATTTTCTACTTTTTGTTTAAAAAGTTCCTATTGACGTTTCTGTAGTAGAAATCAGTCTGAGTAATTTCTTTGTCGTCGCCGTCTTTGGTCTATTACCTCTCTGGCACCTGCTCAGCGCAGGAGGGATTTTGCAGGAAAAAGAGGTTTCACTGGTGGTTTCTGGAGACTGCGTCCCTGCTAGTCTTTGTATACCATCTGCATAACGGATCTCTGTATAACATCTCTAACCTATATAGTGTTTAGCATCTATAATAATAAAATAATAAATATTTTCTAGAACTCAACCAGGGCAGCTTCAATGTAACTTCATTTTTTCCCCCTCCATTTCTGTCTTCAGCTGTTCTTACTCCTTTATAATTATCAGCATAGATATTTGTAAAAGGAGCATTTAATCCTGAAACTAGAGCATAGGTAGATCCCTACAAAATTTTTTGTTTGTTTTCTGGCAATTTCAAAGAGACTTTTATAACGTTCACTTCATTACTTCTTAAAAAGCCTATTTTGGAGTTATAAAAAGTAAACAATAATTTCAGGGCAAGTGAAAGATGTGGTTCCACTCAAAATGAATGTTCTCATTTGTGATGGCAGAGTTTTTCTGAAAGCTTCTTCCACATACATTTGAATAATATTTTGAATGAGTTGTCATTTTAAGTTGAAAAAAAAAAATCTTCCTGTGTGATACAGAAATGGTTTGCGCTTCGTCATGCTGAAAAGACTTCAGAAAATACTGGGGATATTATTTTTAAACAAAACCTGTTACATTTTCAGGTTAACATAGGTATGTCAAATTGTATATTTTGTTGTAAATTATGAGTTTACGAAGCCTGCTCCTGGTGCATTAGAAAGGCAAGACTTCTTCTAAAGGAGTAATTCATGGCTCTGTTTTCTGTATACTGCTAATCCATAGTAAACATTTGTATTTATGTGAAGACAGGTAACGCAATTTCAAATATACCTGCGGGGCACCTCTGCTGAACACCTGGCCATTCTCTAGCCCCTTTTGGGAACAGAACGGCATTTTAGGGATGTGCCATTGTCAAGCTACAGATGTGGCTCTCTGGATCTTCATGAAGCCAGTAGAAGACCAGGATGCCTATTAGGAGCCAGACTGTGACCTTCTGTGCTGATTTTAGTTTACTATTACTTTGGAATTCAAATACTTTTTAGAGCCTAATGGCGAAGAAAGGGCCATGCTAATATCACACCATGGACAAGATTATTCCCAGTGAGCTGAGACACTACAGTGAGATTTGAGGCCCGGTTTTGTCATTTTAAATTTATTATTTTGCATTTGTATTATTCTACCATAATGCAAAATATTTTAGTATGAAAATTAGGAAGTAGTGTAAAGATCCATGACATTTTAACTTTTCTGTGTTGCTAAAAGAAAACCTAGAAAATGTTATGCCTTGACAGAGGACTAGAAAGGCACTTTCCTTCTGTATTTTCTCAATGAAATTGCCTGCAAAAAAAAGTCCAGTGTTTAAGCTAGACTTGATCCTGCACAAATGTATTGAAAAATCTATGGAATTATTTGGTAAAAAAATGAAGAACTAATCACCTCTAGGGGAAAGAAACCTCATGACCACTTTAAACAAATTGAAGGCTTATAAAATATGTAAAAAAATTGAGTTAGTGTCGTAATTTCACTAAACCAGACTAGTTTTGCTTTTAAAGGGCAAAAAACCAGGAATAACAAGAACCAGAATGCAGACTGATAGAAAAAAAGCTCTAGAGATGCCTCTAGAAATTAAGCTTTTTTTAAAAAAACCACATTGAAAATATTATTTGCATCTTTATCAGTGCATCTACTACGATGTCATCTCAGGAGTTCATTTTGAAGAAAATATCCTAAAAGATAAAGGTAAGCGTCAAGGTGACAAGCAGAAGTTTTAGAAGCTGTTAAAATTGACAAGTTCGTGGGTCAAGAAAACAATTGTGCAATCGGATTTTACAGATGTAGAGGAAGAAATTGGGAGATGTTATAGGAAACATTTTCAGAGGCTTAGTAAATTTCCCATAAGACTGATGGATAGTTTGTTTTGTTTTTTTTTTAACTGTTTTCTATTGGCAAGTTTGAAGTGAATTAGATGATCTTAGTCTGGAAATACGAGCAAAGGATGGAATTAGTTTGAGCTAGATAAATTACTATTTGTGTGAAAAACCATTAAATATAATCAACTTAAATTCACCTAAACCACCCTTGCTGCTCTGTTTCTGGTCCTCTTGAGGAAAAAGTACAAGCTTATATTCTGTAGTGCCAAAATGTAAATTAGTTTCTTTAAATGGGTAAAGGTCTGCACAGGGTGAGAATGAGAGCAACAATTTGCTTTAAAGGTGCTCAAGCACAGCTGTACAAATGTGAAAATCTAGAATATTAAAAAATATCTTATTTAGATGCGTGAGGAATCACTTCTGCCTTAAGCAAACACTCCTGACGATGCAAGCTGGAGCACAGATGAACTTTTTTCTGCCAGGCTGCTCTACTTGTCGCTACTTGTGAGCAACCTGCTTTGAGATAGAATCACATCGTTGACATTTGTTGAGGATGCTTGCTTACGGCTTACGATCGACCCTTCAAAGCTCCTGTAGCGACATAACGCTTTTGGTACTAATGGAGGATTTGCGCTGTTTCAGTGCGCAGGGATCTAAATGAAGAGCTGGTCGCCATCTGAACCAGGCAAAGCAGCATTT
Source organism: Elanus axillaris (assembly GCA_026212715.1). Lineage (NCBI taxonomy): Eukaryota > Metazoa > Chordata > Aves > Accipitriformes > Accipitridae > Elanus > Elanus axillaris. Next base: position 50,090,605 of record JANZLQ010000001.1, on the reverse strand, counting down.
TCTCGGGGTGCTCTTTGGGGCTTGCAGACTTACTAAGGGATTAGCTATTAAGGTTTCGCTACCTGCTCTGCGTGGGTTGCTGCCCGAAGGGTTGTCCCCACCTGGATCAGCTCCTAAAACTAAGAATTATTTTCTTTGTGGTGTTGGTTTTCAGTTGGACAGGTATGTCGATCCAGCCCGTCTGCAGACGCAGTGCTGAGGGACCTGACACAACAGGGGTGGATGGAGGACGTGCCTGTGGGCAGGGTCTGCGCCTTCGGGAGGTGCGAGGATCTTAGGTTTAAATCGGCCGTGAAATAGCATTCAAAGGCTGAGGTGAGCACAGGGATGAAGCAGGAAGGGAAATCCCAACACACCTACAACTAAGATTTATTCTTATGCAGGTCAGGTGACCGTTCGCCTACACTGATTTTATTTCTTGATGTGTTCGTAGAGATATGTTTAAGCTAAAAGGCAGCGTCGGCACAAAAAAAAAAAAAAAAAAGCACCAAATAGATTTAAAAGCACCACAAACAAACTCTGGGTGAAGTAGAAATCTTTTAACTGCTAGAGAGGTGAGGTTCCAGAGTAATCTCCCTATGAAAGCAAAAACGTGGCTGTAAGGTAAACCAGAATCAGTTTAGGAAAGCAATTATAAACTGGATATGGTAGCGTAGGGATTTGATGAACCAGCAGATCCCTTTCGGTCTAGTCACCCATAAAAAGAGGTTCTAGATGAAAGAAGTGTAATAATTATGTGATGTGCTTTTGGAGGTCGGTGTTTACATAAGCGTAAATAGAAACGTGTGAAACAATTGCGCTTAGAAAGTTCATGCCAATGTAAGTAGTGTGGGGGGGGTTCTTCCGCAGTTGGTTTGGCATAGGTATAATCCAACAGAAAATTCAGGTGTCTCTGTTACTACAATATCTGCACTGATTCATGGGGAACTGGCTGTAAGCTCAGACTTATCCAGATATGGTGTGTTTTGTTGCCTCGGGGTTACTAGTTATGGTACTTCTCGGATCAATGAAAATGCTAGAAATGCTTAAGGGCTTTGCTATATTGGCGTTAGTTGCTGAACTGAAACCCAAATTTGAACTCTGAAGTGTTTTTCTAATGTATCGTGCCCCTACAAATCTGGACAGGGAGACTGTTGTCAGCTGAATAAATAAATGTGTAGTAGACAGGCAAGACGCTAATGTAGTTACAAAGTATGCCTCTAGTTTAAATCTCGCCAATAACCTGCACGTACCTGCTGGGTTGCAATATTGCTGTCAGTTCAGAAACGCAGATGACTGTTTCCTTCCCTGCAGGTGCACAGCAAGTGGGTAATCTATAAGTACCTGTGGGTAGCTCCAGATGGCTCTTATCTTGCTACCTTGCTGTACCTCCACCTTTCTGCTAAGTCTTTTTAGGCTTTAAATACTTGTTGGCACTCTTTAGCGGTTAGAAATAGACCCGTAGCTTGATTTGAAAACACAGTATGAGTGTTTCAGAATCTGATTTTGAATAGCTTTTCCATCGTGCTCTGCCTTTCTGTATGCAGAAGGAATTTGGATCTGATTGCTTAGATCTTTTAGGAAATACCTAAGTCCCAGAATAAGCATAGGCAGAGGATGGAAGTCATTATACTTTCTATAGGGGGAAAAATGTCTCTGAATGGACTCATTTGCACAAACTGGCTAGCTGTGCCTTGTTGTTTTAATTGGAAGTTGACAACATCTATATGTGTGGTCTCTGTTTTGAGACACAGCTGTAGTTGTCCGGCTTTTAAAGAGCTCTGAATCTGAACAATAAGTATTTGGAAAAGCAGGGTAGGACAAACTTCTGATTTAGACTTTGTTCACGCTAATTTGTGAACTACAGTAGAGTTAGCTCATTAGGGTTATGTTTAGGAGGCAATATGTAAATTATTTCTCAACGAAAATGTCTATTTTATATCTTCTACGGGAAAATTTTAGTCTATGCCTCCAAATTATTTTCCACCATGAAAAACAAAAATGGCAGCTGTTTACTTGGAAGCCTCTGTTTAGAAAAAAGTGGAACTGAAGGACCCTGCTGGGAGGGACCCCGGCTGCCTGGTGGCCCCAGCTCTGCCCTCCAGATCCCACCTTCCTTAGGAGCTCCCCTGCAGTGCAGCCAGAGAAGCTGCGTGTCCGCTCTCACTCTCCGCAGATCTCAGTTGTGACATAGTGGAAAACCCAGCACCTCGCTATCCGGCTCAGAGGATTGATCGGAGTCTTCCAAAGTAGCCAAAATGAAATCCGTTCATCGTAAGGATACTCTGAAGTCCTTGATGTAGATACAATTGCACTTTGAAGGGAGGCCCACAAACCCAGGCACGGTTTCTAATTACTTAGTTATTTTTAGTAAACAAGCTACTAGGACAACGCGGAGTATGTTTACTGTATAGAAAATGTGTATAGTATCTCTGCATCAAAATAGTTTTGCTGTATCTGTATTGTTGGGGCAGTGAAGTTGAACCTGCGGTTGGGCAGAGCACCGCTGAGTTCAGGGCTCTTCTGTGTGGGGCAGGAGCCTGCCTGCGTGGACTTTATGGGGAAACGGGGTGATATTAAATATTTAGTTTTCATATTATAGCTTCCTTTGCATTTGACCACTACCTAACGCAAGGCTCCTTCCTGTAGTCTTAAAATCAGAACAATGGAAAGCAATAAAATCATACAAGAAAAGGAGAAGTTTGCGTATAATCAGTTTGCACATAATCTCGCCGTCAGTCGTTGTTTACACTGGTCTGTTGTATTTTTTCACATATCGGTAGGATATCTTGGAAATTATTTAAAATGTGTCAGACTTAGGAGACTCTTCAGAAGCGCTTATATAGCAGTTATAGGTAAACACATATAAAAGCACTAAGATGCACAGTCCTCTTCTGCGGGAGCTGTTTGTGCCTGTATTCGTGTGGCATCCTCGCTTCAGCAGGACTTCACGTTGGTTTCTCACTCTGCGTCAAGATCGGCTAAAACACGTATCTGTTTAACTCATTATTTGTATCATTGTATAGGGCTGGCTTTAGTCACACGGTGTTGGCTTTGAAAACAAAAATCCAGCCCAGTATCACCGAGTTCCCGTGTGTGGCTTAAGGAATTACATATTCTGCCTTTTGAGAGTGTAAAATTATAGTTGTGTAAAATCACCTAGCAGTTCTTTACCATGAGTTGCATTTTATTACCAATTTCAGATACAGCCATGAGGTAACAGCTAAAAAGGTCACAGTGCAAATACATGTGCAGAATTTAAACGAGAACTTATTCTTTCTCCAATAAACACACACCGGATACAAAGGAGGAATTGGAACATTTTCAGAAGGCAGCTTGGGCCAATCCGGCTCTCATCAGGGACCATTTCAAAGATTAGTTTCTGATGTCCATAGAAACATATTGTGCGAGCCTGTTTTTAGATAATACGCTGTTTCTGTGCATTGCCATCTCCTCTGAAAGCATTCCGGCTGCACAGGTCTGATTGCTGGATTTTGCAGCGTCCTGCGAGAGCTGCAAAACCTCGGCAGTCCGAGCGGACTGGCTGCCTCTGTAAAGTGAGCCTGTAAAGCTTTAGCTCCTTCTGGGAAAGAAAGCGTATCTGAATATTGCCCAGATTTCAAATGACCTGCCCCAGCACTAAACAAAGATTCAAAGGAAGAGGAAAGGGGGAAACATTTCGAGAAATGAAACCTCAGGTGATCTGGTTTCTATTCTCAGCTCCGACACTCGCTTTTTTTGTCAGCCTTGATAAGTCATTTAGCTGTGCCTTTTCCCTCATCTTTATAATAGGGATAACAGGAGTATTGTAAAGCCAAAATCAATATCGCTAGTAAAATACCGAGGGTCACGCTTACACAGAAGGCCCACACAAGTATGTATGTGCTGTTTAAGACCTGAGAGACCGCGCAGTTAAACCCTCCGCCGGGACTGGGCGTCCTTAGCCCGGATACAGGGGAGGCGGGCAGAGAGCAACCATCAGCTTGTGAGATTTGCCGTAAGAAAGCACGGAGAGCCCTTTCTGGGCGAGTCATCCTGAGCAGCGATGGAGAGAGGGTCTTCCCACCCTGACAGGACTCATAATCTTCCTGGCCAGCGGGTGGGACACGACAGGGGCTATTTCCAAAAGGCCGTTAGCACAATCTGGTCTTCTCAATAGATATTAACAGGAATTAGATGCAAAAGAGGTGAGAAAAAATCAAAAATCTCCCTTTCCTCCCCCTTCTGTTCTTGGGTTCAACAGCTTGGGAATGTTTGGCTGAGCCTGCCCCTGTTGTAATGAGGAAGGAAAACCCTCCCAGCTGCACGTTCAGCTTTTACGGCAGCTCAAACCCTCCCGTGGCAACACGCAGGCTGTGAGCCTTCTCCTTCCGACCCCGACGGCCAGCTCTAGGTTCCTGAGCGAATGTTTTAAAGGCTGAAACGTTAGACCATCACAGAATAGCATAGCATAGACGAGACTAGACTATTTCAGGTGGAAGGGACCTACAACGATCATCTAGTCCAACTGCCCGACCACTTCAGGGCTGACCAAAAGCTAAAGCATGTTGTTAAGGGCATCGTCCAAATTCCTCTTAAACACCGACAGGCACGGGGTATCTTTCTTTAAGATCTTTCTCTAACTTTCTTTAACTTTGTCTTAGAGATTCATTTCCAAAAGCACAAACCTGTGGCTGTGAGAATCTCTGTTTTATAATCTGTCTGTTTGAGTTTCTCAAAGCTGAGTGACTGCATTATTGGGACGACGTGTCATTCCTGATTACATTTGCATGTTGGTTTAAACATAACGCTACATGCCAGAGCTTCCTAACTGGATGTGATGCAGCATCAAAGTGATGTTTCATGCTCTGGGAACTTTAAAAAGTCATTGAAGGGAGAAAACTGAGATGCCTATGGGAGGAATGACAGAAATTTGGGGTTGATTCTACTCTTACCTAGGTAAGGAGTAGAACATCTGTGGACTGAGTTTGAAGCAAGATGGGCCTGTAATGACTCTGACAAGGTGTATTGTGTCTTACGATTTGTCAGTCCTAAACTTCTGAGGAATGGGATGTCCTTCTATTGTTTTTTTTTTTAAATTGCCCGTTTCTTGTAAATACATAGTAGAATCATAACTGCTGGTGTTTTATTTATAAAAATGTTGGTGGAGATATTTATTATAAATGAAATTAATTTTGAATTAGCCTCCTTTTCCATTCAGGAATGATTTTTGCAAACAATGCTCTCTTCTTATTATTCACTGTATAATGTGGAAAGAGACAGCTTATGTCTCCTCTATATCCCCTTGCCACCATTTCTTCAAATCCTTCTAAGTAGGGACAGAATATTCGGGAGCAATTGCGCCAATATTCTTGAAGCCACCTAATCTTCTCGTCCAGACTGTGTTTCTGAAGGCCTGATACAGGTCTGGAAGAGTCTGTGCATATTATGGAGTCATGCAGGCTACGTGGTGGTAAAACAGTTTGGGCAAAGATCTGCTACTGCATATAGGCAGAGAGGGTTATTTCCCAAAACATCTCGGACTGCTGTGTCAAATAACGGGCACTCCGCACCTCCACTCTCGGTCTCTAATGTGTAATAAACCCATCAGATTTTGTATGACTTTTGAGAAAGCAAAGCTTATGAAGCTACCCAATACTACACCTTCACAGAAAACCCTGGCAGATTTGGTTTTCACTGTACCAGAGTAGAGTTGTATGCAGTAGATAAGAGCTGGGGACGTGGGAAACTATAAGCCACCAGTATCTGATAACACGCAAAGGGTCTTTAACTAAAACTTGCCAAATGCCTAGTGCCAGTCCTAGACAAGGTCCGTACAGAAACCACGATGAGAAGTAGAAGATGACTTTCTGCTCCACAGCCTGGTGGATCCAGCCAGCCAGTGTAGGCAACAGGCCAGCTGTGGAGCAAGAGAAGAAGGTCCAGAGAGGGCAAGACTCCAGGAGACAGTCACTTGCACTGGTTGTGGGTTATTTCGTTCCTGATTTTGCTTTTCCATATTTTTTTTTATTTTTTTTATTTTTTTTAACACATGCTTCTTTGTATTTAGTTAGTGGATACTGCTCCCAAGAGTCAAATTATCCATCTGACTTTATAAAAATGCATTATTGTTTTTTTCTCTAATCTGGGAAAAGTATCCCTTACTGTTTGCATTCATGCTTGGATTCAAATACAAACGAATCTCCTGTTCTTGAAATATCCAGAAATCACTCCCTGCTACATACCCCAAAGTTTTTGATCAGACCAAATGTTTTCATACTCTCAGTTATGAATGATGTGTATGATGGAAGAGTAAAGATTAGGACTAATTGCCTACCATATTTCCTGACAGGAACAAAATAAGTTTCATTTAAGTTTCACAGAACACAAAAAAATGTACCTTGAAACTAAGTGAAACAGAACTGGCAACTTTTTGTTCTCTGATGGACAAAACCTGACTAAATTACCTTAAAGCAAACGAACAAAAAAAAAAAAAAAAAAGAAAGAAAACCAAACAAACCCTACCTGCTTGGTTTTGGATTGCCTGTGGTCTGCGATTTTATGTGCAAAGTTGGAATCCAGAGGGAATGTCAAGCCTCCGTATACAAACTTTATAATGGAAATGCTGTCAGATTCTTAAGTACAGCAAGGCAAATGGCACAGCTATAACATGTTAAAAAAAAATATGAAAATGCTCTGAACCCAGGGTGAAGGCTAGCTGTCTTGACACTGAACATAGAAAGGTAAATGATTGGAACTTTAATTACTTTGATCCGTCATGCCTTGTAGCTATATGTCAGCTAAGCCAACAAAACTGACACAGAACAAAGGCCATGACTGTTTCAACATCTTAACTCATTTCTTATGGTTGATTAATAAGTCTATTGAATGAAACATGTGATGAGAATTGAGAAAAACATCGAGTGTGTGTTTATACGCACACACACACACGTCCCATGCGTATGATTTTTCTTCAGTGGATGTATCGGTTCAGACTACGGAGCCATAAGCGGTGGCATAGCCAGCGTACGGCTCTTACCGTAAGTGTTGTAACCGGGAAGGAAGATAAATGAGCAATGTACAGGCACGCTTTGGTGGGACGTTATCCTTCCCGAGGTTATGTCCATGTTTACGTGATCCCGCATGCGGTAACTTTTGGAATAGCCCTGATTCTCGTTAGTTATGGGTTAGCCTAAATTCCTGCTAGACTGAACGTCCTTGACCACCCAGCAGTTTCTCCGATAACAAGGGAAAGCCCCCGAAGATACAGTAAACCCCGTACTCTAATCTAAAGTCCACGTTTTCACTGAGGTCTTGCTTCCTAGCCTACTGTCCTCTTTCCTTTCTAAACGCCATCCTTTTCCCGAGTCCTTAATATTTCAGTTGTCTAGCACAGGAGTCCGATGGGACAGCTCATGTTTATGACTCGTACTCAAGTGATCTCTCTCATTCTTGAAGGATGCTACGGATTTGCCAGAATGAGGCAACCACGAACTTCTGACCCAAACTTGGATCTAAAGCTTTCGCTTTAATTTCCTCTTTGCACAAACTATTTAGTTCAATGTTGATTTCAGAGGAACTTCTACGGTTATATTAGTATGCTTGATACGAATAAACGTGGTTTCCAAAAACATGATCTAATTGACACAGTTGTGATGAGATAGACTCTGGCCCACGTAGCGAAACTTAAAGACAATCGTATAAACCGATGGTAACTGATAGATCATGTATGTGTGTCAGATACAGAATCAAAATATTTCCATTAAAACAATGTGTTTTACAGCAACTGCACCAGGAACCATATGAATAGTGAGGAAATGTGTGGGCTGGAGCTGCACGGCCATGATGTCGTCTACCACTACTCATTAGATCCTGTGGGAGACTCGATCCATCCACCTGTGTGATCCATCCTGCCGGCAATGTCACACTTCCGATCCTTTAAAGAAACCCTTTGCAGAAAATAACTACCCAAGTCTCACATTTAAAGCGTACACTGAATTACAAAACCAGCATTCGAGCTGAGGTGGTTTTTCCTGTCTGTAACGGTGCTTGTATGTGGAGCTAATTTTTAAAGGAAGTCCTTCAAGATGCAGTTGAAATAGTCTGCACTAGATTTCTCACAACTCATTTGATGCTATTTTCCAGTCAGCACATCTAGTTCAAGACCCCTCTCTTCCATCGTTTGAAGCTCTGGAACATTAAACACTGTCTTGTGTTGTAGTTTGAATATGAGATTACTTAAGTAGCAGTGAGTATCTCTGCAACATATCTCCTCTACAAAGGGAGCACGCATTTGGATGCTGCCTGAAATGCTAATATTTTACAGAAAATTACATAGAGCCGTTCATTAACTAGCTATTTTTTTCTTTTGTGCAATATTTTACAAAATTTGATTCTAAACTCTAGTTCAGCAACTAAACCAGTGATTTTATTTGAAGAGAAGCACTAAAGAGCTGGCTTTTAAAACATTAAACTATGATTTTGCATTTTAAAAGTATGCTAATACCACGAAGGATCAAATTGCTAGAATATTTTTATGAAATCAGATCTTTTTTCTTCAAGTTTACCAAGTAAAGTAAAATTGGGTATAAATAGAAGGCAGTCAATTAATTCTTTTGAGCTAATTTATAGATCCGAGTAAATTCCATGTCCCACAAAAGTTAATAAGGGTCCTTTTGCTTTGATTCAAATGCTGTCCAGATAGAATCTCCTGAATTTGGCACATCTTTACTATGCGTCTTAATGCAAAACTTGTCTTATGGGGCTATACAATTACTTTCAAGTTGTTTTTTTTTTTACAGTGCTATGCATTTTTTGAGTACAGTATTATGAAATGGTGTGTATGTGCACGTCTTTCAAACCAGTTTGATATTTGAATGCATTATTACTGGTCTGGCAGCCCATTATTACCCCCGCAAATAGGCAGTTAATTTGGTGTAAAGTATAGGAAGTAAAATACCCACATGAGTCCTTTACACAGGCTTCCTACCCGGTGAGTAATAGTGTAGCAACCTGATAGAAGGTAGGTATTTTGCATTTAAATAGCCTCTAGTAAGGACATATGTAATAAGGATACTTTTGTTACACCCAAGCGTAGCTGGAATTTGGCTGTATCAAAAGTGATCTTTGTGGCCTACTCTGATTTTCATTTTCTGTCATTGTAGAAAGTTACTCCAGATGACACTTTGCTAATGGAGTTGCTAATGCATTACTAATACCATCCATTGCTAATGACTGATGCCAGCTGGGCATTTTTATCCTGAAAAAATAAATTAATGCGTAAATAAGAAGGATATACCCAAATTGTACAACGTGGATGCTCGTCTGATGAAGCAAAAAGACCTGGGAATGGCCCACTGCAGGAGGGATGGAGGAAACGTCAGAGATATTCCCCTTTGTGACACTGGCCTGCTCTCTGCCCTTCAGCAAGTTGCGTCATGACTCTCTATCTCGGTATGATCACGTGGTGCAGTACTTGGCTTCCTTGGAGAAGTGTTTTAAGACTGACAAATGGAAACCTACTATATAATACACTATCAAATGTAATTATTATTGAGTTACCAGTTACCATTATTGAGTTATTAACTTGGCAAAAATGTCTCTAGAACAAAGAGGGCAGCAAGATAAAAGCAAATACCGATAACGGTTCTGTTCTTCCCTCCTTGCGTGGACGTCGGATGGTAAAGGAAACAAATCCTTCACGTGTTGTCTGAGCCCAGCAGGGAAAGAGAAATGCTTTCCAAACGCAGAGAAATTAAACAAAAATGCAAGCAAAAAAGGAACTAATCCTTCATATTTATCTAAGAACTCCTGAACCCCATTTGGATAGGTATATTCTTTCTTGGGGCAAATGACTTAATTTAAATTAATGTTATATGATCTATAAAAATATTTTTTCAGGTCTCTTGGCTTTTCCTAATGAAAATTGAACTTTCTAAGGCCTTTCTCCATAATATAATAAACCTATTTTTAGTTTCATAAATGTTTAGTAAAGAATGTTTTATCCACCTGTAGGAAAGATTGTTATTCAAACCTTGAAGAAAACCCTGCAAAATATGTATATGGCACCCGTGTGCCCCTGGTATAACGTAAACGTTGCTAAGAACTATTTAGTGACTTTGAAGACAGGAAAGCCAGAAAATGCAAAGAGCAGAAAGCGCTTGCAAAAAATATCTGTTGTAAATCCTTAGGACTGTAAAATATACCTGTGTAAGTAATTAAAACTATGTAACCGATACTCTTTCATTTCTGATGACACAGTAATGAGGATAAGAAACTTGATATCTTTAGCTTGAGAGCATCTATACCTGTTTCTTTTGAAAATGATGTAAAGATGTCTTGCGAGACAGAAGTGGTTTCATAAATGGTGCTATAAATTATGCTGTGAGTTAGGTTTCTTTATTCCAAAGTCTTGTTTGTGGCTCCAGTCTATGCTACACCTCAACTTTATTATAGTAAGTGAGGAGTGATTCACATATGCTGAGTGTTTTTATTAAGAATTTGTTTTGATTATGGCTGAAACCGATTCCTCAAGCCAACTGTCTGTATAAAGAAAAAGCATTAACTGTAGGGATAGAATTGATTAGTGAACATTCCTGTCTGGTAGCATAAGTAAAGACATCAAGGGAGGTGGAAAAGAAAGACATGAATCAGCAGTCAAAGAAGATAGGGCAAAAGAGACCGGAGAGGTCACCTACTGCATCCCTGCCTCAAGGTAAGATCAACAATACCTATGTCAGTCTTGACAGATGTTTGTTTAATTCTTTTTAAATGCCTGCAGTAATAGAGATTTCCTAACTTCCTCGGCATATTATTTCAGTTGGTAACTATCCTGACAATCCCGAAGTTTTCCCCAGCTCCTTACCTAATTATTTTTTTTTCTACAGTTTGGTTTTCTCTTATTCTCCTAGTAAGAATCAAGACGAACTCACTCCATTAACGTCACAGATACATTTCACCTTTTTTGAAGACTGCTACCATTCTTTCTTGGTGAAACAGCTCCCTTCCTTGCCAGCCTCTCATTTATTTTCCACTCAGGGTGAAAACAAGCTGTAAAAGCAAGATTTCTTCCTCCTTGTCGAGATACAGAAAGTTCAGGTTTATCCCTCATCTTATTCAGAATCTAAACGATGTCCCAAGAGATCTTGTGAAAGCACATTCTCGCCTTTACCTTAAAGAGGTTACCTCTGATTGGGTACTGGTTACAGTTAATACTGATTAATCCTGAAAATTTGAGAGCTAAAACCTTTTTGGAGTCCGATTTTGAGAACTGTATGATAGCATCAAATGAGCATATCCTAGCTTTCCTCCCTCAGTGGCATCGTGTCTGGCCCGTGCGTGCTTGCGGGGCTTCATTCTGGATGAAAAAAAAAAAAGCAAAGCAAAAAAAAAAAAGCCAAAAAAAAGCCATTTCTATGTATGTGCAAATTCGTAAGAGACTTCAGTTACTGTACCGTTGCCGTCTTTTTAATAGCTGTATGCGTTTCCTTAGCTGCCCTTTTCACTTTTGGCTAGGCTTGGTTGAAAACCAGTTGTTCCACAAGAAAGCTGGTTTCAGTGGGAGCCAGGAATTGGGTTACAGCTCACAGATGGAGAGAGAGAGAGAGAGAGGTAGTATTTTTATATATGTATGTATATAAAATTACCTATGAAGTCTAGCTAAAGATGCTTATCAGTGAACTTTTTATACTGAACTGAAGAAAGCTGCAGCCAAAGATGACAAGAGCAGAACATGACACTTAACTAACTCAGTTGCTAGAAACTTAGGTTCAGCTTCAGCAAGCTGTAGATGACAAGTTACGCTGATACTAGTCTATGTTCATTAGTTTAAGCTGAAAGCCAGTGTTTATTGACACAACTATTTTTCTAGCATCTAAACAAATAACTTTCAGTATCTTTAGGCATTTTCTTGAGGTACACTGGACCACTGCAGAAATGGATTACCCAGGTAATGTCAGAAAGATGCTTTTCTGCTCAATATCTGTGAAATTCTAGGCAAAAAAAAAATCCATACGAAATGATTTTCAATAAAGGCAGGGACAAAGTATGTTATTTTCCCTTTGCTATCCTCTTCTGTCTTTGTAAATCTGAAATATGTTAACTTGGTACAGATTGGATTTTATCAAAACACCTCGAGCTTCTGAAGCCTTGATTCGAGTTGCCATTAATGAAGCAAACACGTACGTTGCGTAATACAACTTGCATCACCATGCAGCAAGCCCAACTGCCCTGCGTCCCTTTGAGCTACTTGTGCTTCATGAGTTCTGTTTCCTAAACTGACCTTAACTGGGTATTTTAGCTCTGTTCAGCTTGCTCAGTACTACTCAGTAAAATGCCCAATATTTAAAGAATCAAGAATCATCTTTCGATTCATCATCGCAAATGCTTCTGGCTGATTTATTACCTGTATCTCCTGCGGTAGGTAAATTTAGTGCCCGTTTGCCATTTTAAACCATCCAGACTAGGGGATTGCTGACTTTGGCTGGGCAGTTCCCACGGACACGTAGGGTGGGATGTGTAAAGAAGAGGGCCTCTGGCCCGGACCCCTTTCACATGGTGCTTCCTTGATCAAAATTAGCAGATGCAGTCGGTTGGCCAGTGATAAAAACGCCGTCCAGCCCTCCCAGTCTGTAGCCTTTTCGTGGTAATAAAGTCCTAGGTATGAGTCAAAGTTGAACTTTGTCGTGATAGTAGAGAATCAGGGATTCATGACTAAGATAATGCATCTGGAAAATGTCAAAAAGCAGATGGAGAAAATCCTGTCATCTTGGTCTATATTTTTCAGCTGTTCTTAATTTAAGCCTTTCCCAACCTATATCTTTATTCCACTCCATATACTCCAATGAAACATGGGGGGAGTGTGGGTGGTTACTTTTCCTGAGACGGTGATAGGACATTCGTAGTAGAAGAAAGAGGTCTTCTCAGGTCAGTATGTCCCCAGGTTCCTTACTCCTTAGGCTTCTAAGGGCCTTCGCTAATTTAGGATACCAGGAGCCTGAGCAAGTGTCATTTTTCCAGTTGAGATTTTGGCAGGACAGATTTTCATCTTCTTGTTCAGCAAATGTTGCTCTCCCCATCCCTGCAAGCTTCCCAGCTAGCCTTCTTCTATATAGTGCTCCGTCCCCTATGTGTTAATGATGATCTAGCAACAGCAGGCAAGTTCTAAATGGAAGTAATAGTGTGTGAAAAAGCCTGGAAGAGAGACCTGGAAAGTTCTGCTTCTTGGTGAGTATTATTTAATGTAGGAAGAATGAGGTAATGAAGTGCTTTGAACGAAGTAATGAACCCCTTTATCAGTCTGTCTGTCTATCTATCCATCCATCTAACTATTTATCTAGATATTTATTTGTACTTGACTCAGGGAAAATATACAGAAAGAGCTTAGCTAAAAAAACTGGGATTTGGAGACTTTGGAAGGATATCTCGTGTATCTGCTTCCCTCCTCTTACATAAAAAGACGAAAGAGCTTTCTTTTGAAACTATGGCATTCTTACAAAAGACCGTAGGGTTTAAAATACATATTTTGCTTCCCACCATCATTGTTTCCTTTATTTTTTACTGAAAAAAAGTTTGCAAAAGTTTATATATTGGCATGCCAAGTCAAATTATGCCGCTTTCCAGGCCTCACTACATTTCCTCTTCAGTTATACTTTACAAGTTTAAATATTCAGCTTTACAATTATCATGCAAAAATATTAACCATTAAAAATGACTGTGGGACCATACCTTGCCAAAGGTGGGAATAATCCTGCTACGGGTGGCACGGAGCTGACGAGGTACAGATAATAAAAATAATAAATTTCACTTTAAAAAGAAAGCGTTCTGTAAGGTGAAACATTTCTGCAAATACTGAATATGAACTATAGCAAGTTTCACAGACAAATGAAAGTACTTTGAAATAATTTCACCCAAACTACTGCAATAGATTACCAATTATCTTTAGTTTACAAGGCTACTTTATGAAGGGGAAAGTCCTATCTAATCACGCAAAGGTCCCAGATACTGTGCAGTCCGCTTTGACGTATTTACTGCCAAGAGATGCCAAACATCTCCAGAATACAAATCTCTTACAGGATACCAGCTCCCACAATACTTTCTAAACAATCCATAAATAATTCTCATGTGAAAAATTATGGGCAAAAGCGACCCTGATGGAAATTTCAGCTGCAGAAAGTCTGCCACGAGAAAACCTTGGTGGCTTTCAGAGGAGAATATTTCCTAGGGCTCGTTTAGCCTGAAAGGTAGAGAAGGCTGTGCTCAGCGTGAGGACTGTGTCGGACAACGGGGAAGAGGGCAACTAGCAGTGATTCCCACCGTTTCCCTTCCTGAGGAATTCACTAACGGCTAGAGGACCCCTGCACGCACTGGGATACACCGGCGTGGGAGGAAGAAATCTCAGCTGCCCCATCCTCAGACGTTCTTGTGAAACACAAAAGATCTTCACGGAGACGGGAGCAATTTTCAGGTCATTGCGCCGAATCCAAATTTTTTTTTGCCGCGTTATCAGATTTTAATTAAGGCATAAATAAGGCTCTTCTACCCTGTTTTCTGGAACGGCTGTTTTTGTTGGGTATTTAAAGCTTTATTTACACAACTACATTGCTGACCTGTAACTTAGCCCTAGACCTGGAGGACAACTGAACTGATTTTCAGCTAATTGCTTCTATTTAATATGTAGTCTTTCCTTTCTGAAATGTCAAAATGTTTTGTCATTCTTCTTACAATTTGTTTATGCAGTGAATTTACACAAAAAGTAACTAATTCTTTATTCGTAAAAATTACTAAATTTTACCTTCAGAATCAATAAACCAACCAAAAAAAAATATTTTAGTTTCTTTGGAATTTGTCTCTTCCCATCCCCAACAGAAACCTTGATACTGTAATAATTTTTCCCCTGGAAAACACACACCTACACTTTCTTTGTCAAATGTCATGTTATTTTGGGACATAGCTTCTCTTGAATCGTATTATTCACTAGTATATGATATACTCTTTAAGTAATGAAAAAGAATCAACATAATTTTTGTTGGGAGAGTGCTAATATATTTTATTTTTAACAAACTAACAAACAAAAAAGTTCATAGCTTACTTATGAAGGGAAAGCATCCAAACTACTTACTGATACATACATACTGTATATAGCAGGTTCAATACATTGCTTTTCTCCCATTACAGGTTAGGCCATCTTGGATGAATTCACATACCATGGGCTGCATAAATTCTTCTGAATTCAGAAAACCTTCATTTGGAGGTATGACTCCCATTCCTTCATGTCTTTCAGCTTTTCACCTGGTTTTCCTGACATAATCAGTTTAAAAATATCCTTGTAATTTTTTTCCTCAAGATAAATATTCTCTTACTAGTATAGCACATATTTCAGAATTTTGCATTGTCAAGATTTTTTTTTTCACAAAACAATGTTCATTTCAATTCTTAAAAAATAGATGAAAGATAGTATTTATTTGGTGATATCTGTCTTTCTGTTGCTTGCTGTTTTTATTTTCCCACTACCATCCTACTTATTTCCACTTAATTTTAGTCAAGCACATAACACAGAACAGAGGGCAGAAGAAATATTTTTGGCTGCAGACAGTGGAGTAAATCACAGCGCTTGTGAGGAAATGTCATGAATATCTATGTAGAACAGACAGGACTTAGATTTTACGAGAAGGAGATAGAGAGAAAAGTGCAACGCCTCAATTTATCTACATCTGAATGATAAAGAACTGACTGAACCCTTCTGGTATTGAAATCTATGCTTTTAGAGAGAGTATTTTTAATTTTTTAAGATAGTATTTTGGTCACTAAAGCATTTATAATTCATAAGGTCAGAAGGAACCATCGCAGTGATATAGTTTGACCTATACAGTACAGACTATAGGGCTCCCTAAATTAATCCCCACTCAAAAAAGAGTATATCTTTTAGAAATACAACTTCAGTTTGAACACATGTTGATGGAGAATCCACAACTCTAGTAAGGCATTACGAGATTTTTGTTGCTTCGACTCTTGAAAAACGCATACATCTTTACCTCATTGACGTAAGGCTGTCTTAAACTTCTGTCTAGTGGTTCTTGTCTTACCTTTCTTGACTACTGAAGCATTTCTTATGAATATCCTGTTACTCTTGAAAATACCTATGGACTCATTGAGTCACACCTTAAATTTCTTTTTGATAAACTCACAGGCTGTGTGCAGAAAGCATTTCCCATTCCTTTATTTCTCATGGCTCTTCCCGTATTTTCCTACCAAGGTAATAGTTTTTATTTCTCTCCTTATATCTACATTACCAAAAAGTATTTGCAATCCTCTGTAACTTTCATTAATTAAAAATAAGACAACAAATGATATCTGTGCAGGTAGACATACGCAGAGTATTCAGGATACTGGCACTTTTATGAGCATGGCATCCAGTGTGCCATAACAGGGAAATTTGCCATTGTAGTTTCCTCATGGTTTACATCTTCATGCTTATGGAACTTTCTGAAATTGAGAAGTCTGGTGTGATAACTGCTATGGCGTACTCTCCAGGAACTGGGAAATACAGGTGTGCTACGTATTGACTCCTCTCAGTCCTACACTGGCTTGTCTTCTTGGCTTTTGATGTGGGATTGAGGGTGGGGGTTTTTCCCCCATATGGTGGGGATGAGACTATAAAGCACACATTTAGTTTAGGTGCCTGGAATACATTTATTTGTAGATCATGCCCATAAAGGCCTCCCCTGCTACTTGGACAGATGGCTGGCTTCTTGAGGAAATGGTTCAATTTTTCCTTATCCGCACTGGGAAAGGACATCATGTTCTTTCCCTGGGCAGAGAGTGAGGACTGGGAGCCCTCCACCCAATGTGCAGTGCTCTGCAAAAGGGACGGCATCGAGCGTTTTCATGAGTTGAAAGAAAGTCAGTGAAAACTGAGGGAACAGAACAGCTGAGACGCTGTCACCATCCCAGATACCTCACTAAGCTGGATAATTTGTCCGTCACAAGACAAGTCCGACTTAGGGAGAGGATTAATGTAGCTAATGCTATAGTCACTACTCACTGAAGCATCTTCTGTGTAACCACCGTATTGTTTTTTCCCTCCCTGTAGCGAGGTGCCGGAGAGGTCCAGCTCTCCCTGTGCCGTCCTCACAGAGCTTCCCGATGGCACCAGATCCTACGGTAACTGGGCCTATCTTAAAAAAGGCATGCACAAAAGCAAACCAACCCCCCCCTCCCAACCGTTTTCGCTTTTCCGTGCGAATAATAGCGAGCACCACCCTGATTTCATACCTGTTTCTTTAATGACTTCCTTGGGAAAGGAGATTTATTTCACTGTAGCATCATACCTGGAAGCCATTTGCCTACTTGATTCATCTGTCTAGCCTACACATGGGTCGAGAAAGAGTCCTACTCTTTATGTCAGTGGCTTTTGCCTTGTTATGCGCAGGATAACTCTGGCACTGTATTCTCTTTATCTGGTTTCTAGCAATATGTCCATCACCGTAGTAGCTCAAAAGCTCCTTTTCCACCACGCCGGGCAGAAAACTCGTACGTGTAAGAAAATAGATGTATATGTCTGTATGTATGCTGCTGATGTTCAGCACTTGTGCTTTTCAAAAACACCTTGAGTTAATAGTATGCTATACATAACCGCTCATTCTTATTCTGTATGAGTGAGTCTTTGTTCCCTGAATTTGCCATGGGCATTCTGGTGTTTCAACTTCATCTCTGACATATCGCTAAGATCATGTTCTTTTGCTGGCAGGTTTCAAAAAATAAAAACAACCCACAAACCAAAAGCAGAAATACCCCTAACATATGTAACCCCCTCATCTGTTTTAACATAAGCAAGCGAAATACGTTCTTAATGTTCATCGAGAATTTTGCCCGTTCCAGACCTGTAACATTTTAGTAGGTTAAATATTGTTTGTTCATTTAATTGTCCTATGTAAACTACCGCATACTCTTAACTTTTACACTAAAAAAAATAGCAAATATGTTGGGTTTACACTGGTTCCTGGATGCTACCTAATGCTCATAGTTTTCTCCTTAGATTTCCCTTGTGTTCTTTTGGATCTCTTTGAAGTGAGTAAAACAGTTTTAATGTTGACCCAAACTGCATTGGTTACAGGAGATAAGAAAAACATTTTGATATAAATAGTGCATAGACAGAGACGATAAAGACAATTCCAGGCATATAGAAAAGGCAGACAAGGAAACTGAAATCAAGCAATTTCTGCTTGGGTCTGGTAGATGACTGATTTCACACGCTTTTCAGCATAGGAATGTGGATGTTCATGAAAACTTGATCAAGAGCCATATCCAAAAGAACATTTGCATATCTGAAATAGAGTGTACAAAGATTTTAAAGGCCTACATCCAAGACTGTCATCCAAAACTTCCTTTGTTCAGACATACTTAAGCCTGCAAGCACCGCTGAACTTCAGCGCGCCTTTGTGGGGGGAAAACAAGTTAGCTGTGAGAATGTGACGACCGAGTCACGGTGAGCTGTGGGGACAGGCGTCGTGCACCTCCTTCTGCTGCCAACGGCGTTAAAGTCACACCGGTCCCGGGAGTACCTCTGTGCCCGCCACTTGTCACACCGAATGGCTCATAATTACCTGCACGGTGGAAAATCATTACATAAATGAGACTGTATGTGTATTGCTTACTGTCATGAAGAACTGCCGAAAATGGTGAGGAAGACCGAAAACGTATTTTTGTATTATAGTTGAAACTTGCATTAACACTTTGAGAGGCTGCATTCAGCAATTATTGGCGATGTTGAGTAAGAGCAAGTAGAGCAGGCTCCAGAAGCTAAGGGGTTTGAGTAAAACCAGTTCAAACTAAGTGCTCCATTGTCTAATGAAGCAGTGGAGCGAACAGGTTATATTCAATAAAACATTTGGTACTGAGTATAGGATGTACAGAATTAAAGTGCTACTGGATTCAGATTAAATTTGAATAAACTGCTGTTATGAGGACAGGCGTTTAAAGTAATATATAAACTGCCCAGTGTAAGCTTATGTAGTCTAAAAGTTAGTTTTCAGGCTGACTCTATTTAATGGTTTCGTTGCTGGTTTGGATGAGGACTGGGTGAGATAGAGTTGAGATTTGTAACTGATCGTGGTTTAATGTAAACAACAAACCACGGTGGTTTTCGTTGTTTGGTTTTTTTTCCTGGAAGTTGTCTAGCTGTTGCTAGATTTGTGATCCTAGAGAAGTCCACAAACCATACATATCCAAAGCCATAATTCATTTGGCTTTATCCTGTGCTGGGCATCCCCTGGAAGCTGGCAACCCTCAATCCCGGGACCCAAGTCCCTGCAGAAGGTGGACTTCAATCTCTGATTTTCTGCATGGCTCCTCCACGTCATCCTGGATGCCAGGTTTATTTGCAGGAGAGGAAGGAAGAACGTATTTGGCAAAGTCAACAGGATTACAAGTTGGTTCCCGCGTTTCCAGCTGCAGAACCGTCCCTCCTGTCAAGAGGTTGTGCTGAACCTCTTCGTCCTGGGATTTCTCCTGCAGTCCCTGCCCACGTACAGGGAACTGCGAAGGGAGAGCTTGACTAAGAGAATCCATAGTAGCCTTGCACATTTGTTGCGCTCGGGATTTAAAACTCATTCCTTTGCCATATAGCCAGCGCTAGGCAGATTCTGTCCAGGGGTGGTCAGTTATTATCTAAAGCA
Organism: Elanus axillaris; assembly: GCA_026212715.1. Taxonomy (NCBI): domain Eukaryota; kingdom Metazoa; phylum Chordata; class Aves; order Accipitriformes; family Accipitridae; genus Elanus; species Elanus axillaris. The sequence continues at coordinate 50,070,974 of JANZLQ010000001.1, read as the reverse complement.
GCAAATTTCCAACAGTTACTTTCTGTTTGGTTGCTTTGCTCTGTCCCAGTATAAACAAGAGATAAAGTTACTTATGCATTCAGAAGGAGGCACATCTGTTTTTTCCTTTTTCTTTTTTTCTTCCATCTGATTTGTTTCTCATGGGTCAGGGAAGGGAAGGTTTGGGTCTAGAAGAATACTCTAGTATGTGGGCAAGACTGCCACTGATTTTACTGTTCTTGTTTCTCAAAACGGGGAACTGAAGTGAAGAAAAAGCATACATGGCAACATTGACGGCTTCTATCAGAGCTGCGTATATTCAATGTGGCAGTACGTACCAGAGTTAGAGGAGGCCTTGTCTGCCATCTCACAGCTCCCGACAGTATTGCATATTTGTTTTTTAGTGGAAATTCTGAAAACTTGTGAAATCTGGTATTTGCGCATTTTTTGCCTCTGCTGCTAAGTCGTTATTGTCTCATCTCTCAGAAAATGTATCATCCAATTTTAGAAGCAGACTTCATATCCATTGTTTGGGAGAGGGATAGAGAGTTTTGATTGCATTTTGTGTTATAAACAGCAAACTCACTGTAGAAATGGCTGGACTTATTGCGCTGAAAAAAACCCTCTACGCTGAGGGCACTGTTTGCATGAAAAGCCTTCTGTACGTAATGTGAAAGTTTCTACGATTGGGAACTGCACAGTAGTAGTAGTTAGGGCTTTATTACTTAGTTCTAATTTGTATTGATGGCCTAAAAAAAAGTAGCATGCTTTGCAGTTCTATGAAAGAAAAGATTATAAATGGAGATTAATTATAATTTTGCTAGCTCAGTACTTGTAAAACTAAAGCAATTTATATTCTTTCTCTTAATGATCTCCATTCCTGATTGCAGTAATGTAATCTAATTGTGATTATGATAGTATCTGAATCATGTGGGCCTCTATGTGATTGGAACTACTCTTTGCATTAAAAAGTAATTTTGGAGTAATGATGAAAAGTTACTGTGGAAAATTGGCAAGTAATATATTTTACTCTGTATCTTAAGTTTCTGCTTTCATTTTTGATTATATCTTATAGCAAGGATAAGTATGATACTATATCAAGGATTTATTACATCAAAGACTTATCAATGATAACTATGAGTATCAAGGATAAGCATGATATTATTGGAATAACACAGATATGGTTGAGGCAAGAAATTGAGGTTTTGAGATACTAGTCTGGGGTTTGTGGAGAGAAAGACTAGATGGAGGAGGAGCCGTATCAGTATTCCTGGGAGATGAGTGTCTTCAGAGAGAAATGCTGCAAGTATTTTGGCTGACAAGGCAATGTCAATTCTGATAAAAGTTAAACACAATAAAGGTAGTCAGGTGGTTTTCTGAACGATTCTTTGAACTTCTAGGTCTTTGCTTACAGATGAGAGAGGCCTTCAAGAGTGCCAGAACTTTGATAAAGATGGCTTTTAATTACTCCGTTATTGACTGCAATAAGGTAACACTAGGGAGGGAATACTCATGTCTAAAGCTAACGTAGGATTGCCTCTAGTTTCTGGTGTGCTTTATTGAATTGTCTTACAGAAACTATTTTAATTAATTCAAGGATTTGCGCCAAGGGTAATAAAGGGTGTTGAACTGGAGAGGTATGAAAGAACCAGTGGTCTCAACATCATTTGATTTAAAATATTTGTTGAGTAGTAAAAGCAATGCAAGCCTTATGGCATGCTGACTTTGAGGGAATGCAAAGTGTGCTAAGGAATTTTTATCAGGATTTTATTATAATGTATGGTAAATCTACTGAAGAAAATTGGAATATATTTCAGAAACAGTTGGAGGACATTTGAAATTCATCCTGGTTTAAGTCTAAAGAAGGATAAAGGTAACAATGCCCAATGTGGCTAAGTAGGGTTGTATAGTAAGGAGTAAGATAAGCAATAAGCACAAGGTGTTGAAAAAAATATACAAAATCTGGTAAGGTGGAGCAGTTGAAAGGCTATATAAAATAAGCAGAAGCAAACTGAAAGGCTAATTAGAAAAGCAAAAAGGAAATACTGAATGCTAACTGTAGAAAAAATATTTGAGATGATAATAATATCCTGTGAATATATTCCAGAAAATTGAAAGGAAAAATAGATCCACGAATTGTGATAGTGTGGACAAAGACATTACGGATTTGTTTAGCAGGTCTTATTTTTGTGTGTGAATACAAAGATGCAGATGGATGGGTGGATGGACGGGCAGATGGAGAGCTGTTGAACAAAGGAGGAGTATTTTGCTTTAATATTGCAATGTGCATCCTCACCTGAAAACCTGACAAAGGTGACATGTATCACAATATTAATTTCATAATCCTTTAATCTGATCTGATCGGTAATACAGGATGCAAAAAAATCAATCTGATTTCAAAGAGTCAATCAATATTTAAAGAAAACCAGACGTATCGATAGCATTCATTATGGCCAGTACCCACAAAACTCGACAGGGTAGCCCGTAGCTCCAAAGGGAAAGCGGGAGCAGAAGGGGGTGTGCACCAAGCGTGGGGGTATCTCAGAAAGCCAAGGTAAATTAGTTCATCTCGTAACTGGTTGAGCCTAGTATTATTTACTCCTGGGACTCTATTTGAGCCAGGGCTGTGCCACCATCAGTGCCCTTTCTCACCCAAAGTCGTCAGAGGCGAAGCACCGAGAGGTCTGGCTCCACACGTACGTCCTGGCTGGGCTTCAGTTCCTTCCCCTGCAGCACAGCATGCAGTTAAAAAAAAAAAAAAAATTACTTATGACAAGCTGTAAATCTTCATTGTCCCTTTTTGCTTTCAGAGAGGGTTCCAGCACTCCCCTCACGAGTTAAAAAGAGCTTGGCTCTCTCATTACTTTTGTTTCAAACTTGTAATTTCTCCTCGCTGCTGTTTGCCTCTGCTAATGGTTTGCATAGCAAAGTTTGGGCTAACCTACAGCTTTAGCTTGGCTGGCAATAATAAATGCATACGAGAATTGTTTTCTTCAGAATGTCTATTGCTTTTCAGAAGTGGTTTTTTTAATAGCCAGTATTATTGTGAATTCCCCCATGATGCAGTGATTTTTGCTCCCCCTGCTGTCACTACAGCAGCAAATTAACCAATCCTTTTGCCCACCGCGAATGTGTATTGATAATGTTGATGCACAGGGTATTTTTTGTTAAAAACAAACACTTGCAGCAAAGGGAGGAGGGAGCCATACGGTATTTAAGAAAAGCCAACCCAGGGAATATTCCACATTTTAGACCCCAACGGCAGCATGCGCTGAGCGAAAAGTCGACAAAAACTGGTCAAGTGGGAAGATTATTTGCTCTTCTACAGGACTACTCCAAACAAGAGAGAGTTACCCCCAAAATAAATAAGGGGTTATATTACTGACCCTCTTTGTGTCTGAGAGCGCTTAAATGCATGCCTTGGAATAACTCGGAAACATTGCACTGAAATGATTGCTTTAGACTGAGCCCCTTTCAGAGGTGTTTCTGTAACAAGCTTTTCTTTGCTTTCCAGTGATCTAATCTGCTGACAGCTCTTTCCTTCAAAATTAATTTCTTTTACCTGCTCGGGTTCCGACACGCTCAGAGACACCCGCGAGGCTGCGTGATGGTGCCGGGGTGGGGAGGTGCCGCCTCTGCCTGCCCTTGGGCAGGACCAAGGCAGTCCCCGGGAACCAAATTTTCGGGAGCTGAAGCCTCACTCCGCAAAGCGGTTTTCCGTTACTCCAGTTAGCAGCCCTGCTTTTTGCTGCAGCCACCTATGTCAGTGGCTATTTAAAGAACGGAATGTCTATCTAAAATATACTAGTCCCCTCTCCTTTTCTCATACCAACAGCTGAAAATCTGCCTTTTATTCTCTTTGCACCGCAACTTTCCCTGCCTGTGACGGACTACCTGTCTGCTGATTTTTTGAGGGCTGATGAGGTATTGCAACGACTTATTCACACGGCGTGCGGTGGAAACCACGGGTGGAAGTGCTACCTGGCTGCAGAACATCACCGGGGCATGGGGGGGGACGGTGTCCTCTTGTCCCGAGTGGAGGTGAGCAGTGGCCATGGGGTGCTGTGTCCCCAACCCCGGGGAGCATCGACTGCTCCAGGAGCATCCCGGCCCAGCTGGCAGCCGCTATTTCATCTACCATCGCTGCTTCTTAAAACAACAAGAAAAAAAAAAAAAAGAAGTAAAAAAAGGAAATATCAGGCTAGAAGGCTTCCGAAAGGAGGCAGGCAGGCTGGCAGGAAGGTTTCTCCGGCGGAGGACCAGTTTCTCAGCAACGCGGCCCTCCCGAGGCGTCGGGAGTTGGGGGCCCCTTGCCCCCGCCAAGGAAGTTCCTCGGGTGCCTGTTAGACATTGAGCGCTTTGTGAGGGGCTGCGGGGCCGGCCGGCTGTCTGCCCGCTCCCTTAAGGGAACTTGACAGATCTTAAAAAAAAAAAAAAATCAATTTTAAGCTCACATGCCCCAGTGGGTGCCAAAGCCACTTCAGAGAGGCTGAGAGATGGCTGAGTCGACAGGATTTGACTTCCTGAGGTAGAAAGGTGACAAACTCCATCATGAGAAAGGGGCAGCTTAGGGCCTTCGAGGCCGAACCTGCTCCCAGGATCCGGGGCCCGGCGTTGTATTGAACCTATTTATCTCTTTCATGGGCCCAAGGTACCACGGGGAAAGAAAAGTTGTTCAAAAAAACGCTGGCAGAATTCAAGGGTGTAAATGATGAATTACTTTTCATCAGCTGAAAGGAAACATACTCCGGAACAATACTGAAAGGGAGCAGGAGCATCTGACCTTCTGCTTCAGAGCAGCCAATATCTTCATTCAAGAAGACAACCATGAAATTACACAGAAAATGGGATTGTCATGAACAGCCCCTTGAAATCTCAGTATACAGTCATTACTGCATGGGAAAAAGCCTTCATCCACACATCATAACTTGTAACAGACAAGGGGGAAAAAAACCCACCCTGAAAACGGGCCTTGGAGTTACCAGTAGGAATGTAGAAAATATTTGTTGATTCAAACTTTTCCCCTCTAGTCTCCCAAATCATTGTAAACAGACATAACAATGTTCTAACCCCATAGTAATACCGGCTTTCTGGCCACAGACAGCTCGTTGGAGCTGTTTTGTAAATCAAAAGAAAGGAAGAGAGAGGGAAAGCCAATCTATCACTTTATTTATATTATCCGTCTTTGGTGAATGATTTATCATTTAAGTGCTTTGAGAAGAGAGTCCAGAAACCGTTGTCCAATTAGTGCTGCCCTCTTAAACCGCATACTATAAATATTCGTAATTATCAGAATCACAAAACAATGTTCATCAGAGCTTCATATTCAGGCTAACAACTTATTTTCTGGGTTTGCCTAGCAAAGTTTATATTTATCCAAATTAGGCAGAGAATAGAAAGCAAACAAGAGGCTGTTGGTTTATTTGAGAATGAAAGCAATCACAGAGAATGAGAAGCCAGGAACATGGGGATAAAAATAACACATTTAACTGTTTCTTTCTTTATTCTTGCAGATTTCTACATTGACTTTAATTAAGCTAGCCCTGGGCTAGTGGGCATGGAGAGGGTTTTTTTTTTATTCTTTTTTTATTTTTTTAATTCCTCATTAGGCTGTTTTTTCCTTAGCTCTTGTGGCTTTAATGACTAGTCCCATTAAATAGGTCAATGGGCTTCTTTTATTTCAAGTTTTATATAGACTCATATTCCACTGAATCTTGAACACTGAACACCCAAAGTCTTTCTAGGCATATTTCTTCACTCCTGCTGATAAAGATGAGTTCTTTTCTCTTTTCCCTTCTCTCCACAGCAGCTGACCTTTCATTGCAACGTAACTGGGGAAAGCTCGGGAAAGCTGTCACCGGTCCGGGCCAGCCACGTGCAAAAATACCATCCAGGTAAGTGCTTGGCCGAGGTTTGCAACCTCTGGGCAGCGGCAAGGAGAAGGAAGAGGAGCAAAAGCACCCTGCCTACCCTTAGACCACCTTCCCTGCCCTTTCCCCCTCTGGCTGGGTAACGCTGTTGGCAGGACCGGGAGCTGATGGTGTAGTTGGCTATTTGGACAGCCAGCCTGAAGAGTGTGGGAGTCTGACTTCAGTACGAGCGGTGCACAAAAAGGCTGTGATCTGAGGAGCAGGATCTCAGGGGCATCTCCCGTGCTCCCCGCTCCTGTGGGAGGGATGCTGCAGAGCCTCCTGCCCTGGGGGGCTGGACCAGCCCTTTGCAGGGCGCAGGGACTCAGACCGATGCAAAGAGAAATATGAAAGGGGAGCTACCTTGCGAGGGAGTCAAAAAGACTAGTTACCTAGGAAAAAGAATGAAAAAGTCTTGGGCTCTGAGTGGGGAAAAAAACAAAAAAAGCGCTGTGAATTAATGAGATTTATTTATTCAACGCCAGGAGTGAGAATGTTTTTTATGTGACTTTGCCCGACAGTCGGTCTAGAACATAACTTTATACTCCAATATTGCATGTGAGATGCTCCCACCTCCATTTCTGCAGTGTCTCCTACATGCTTCTGTAACCCTACAATATGAATCACTGTGCACAGGCGGTTTGAAAACAGTCACTTCTTCTAGGTGGTATGGATATTTAGAGAGCTGCTGTACCCTGCTCTTCTGGCCAGCAGTCCGCATGGAGTACCTTCTCCTGAGACACGAGGTTGGTGCCATCGGTTTCTCTGCACCGGAGCTGGGGCTTTTTCCTCGTGAATACTTCACATCTAGAAGAGAGAAGCAGCACTATTGACTTCTCTGAATGCTTCCAGCCTACCTCAGTTGCTGCACCACAGGCGTATTGGTCCAGCAAACACCATATACTGGGAATTAATTCTCTTCCTCTTCTCCCAAGTCTTTATCAGGTCCTTGACACACATTTTTGTCATGTAGTCTTTTAGTAAAGTAGCCCATTCTAGCACCAGATTATGCTGCACAAAATGTTCAGTGGCACTAATGTGTCAGGGAAAAATCTGCCAGAAAGGTGTGTTCAAACTGGGAAATATTGTGGTCTTCAATGGTTGCCACGGGTAGAAACACAGCAATTGCTGTGCAATGTGCAGCAAATTAGGTGACTGTGTGCTATTTTAAGATTCAAATTCAGACACCCCTTCAGATACAATTTGAACTATGTTATTTTAAGTGCAAGCTGGGCTAAAAATAATGAGTCTCAACTCATACCTCCTAAGCATGTACTCAAGAAGTCTAAATTGGGAATGAATCAGCCCATATGAGTTGTAAATCCCAATCTAGAGGTGTCCGCGTGTCTCCGCTGCCCCTGAAAGGAGCCCATGGAGACTTTGCTCCCCAGCCCAGTGCCTCAAGCGAGAGGAGATGAATCTTATCGTCTAGCTGCAATTTGTAGAGTAATTAGGACCTTGACTGTGACAACCTATAGCCTGTCAGCAGTCGTGGTTTAGCTCATAGTTAAAATGCCAGTGGCAACTATATTGCAGCTATTCTAAATATATCCATATTTTAACTAGATGAGGTGATATGTGGGTTTGCAGCGATTTGTTTAGATGTACAGGGTGGTGTGAAAGGACTCTTTAAAGTGGGATCGAACCCATTTTATTGTCTGAAAGGTGACTTTGCCTTTTCCTCCTTTAGAGCTGAATGGTGAGGAGACCAGCATTTCTGCAATGGGAAAGCAGGGAACCCTCAAAGTATAACCAAAGAGTGGCAGCGGGGTATCGTGAGTACAAACCTGTCACATGCTCTATTCCACAGCAAAGGATGCCTTTTATTCAGATTTAACAGATTAGATGGGTATAGCTAATCAAGCAAGTTGACCACTGAGCAATCTTTAATGCTTTAATAAACTGACCTCAAACTACACCAAGTCTGTGCAGCTGAAATTTAAAGTCTTATTATATACATAGCTTTTTTGTAACCTGCATATGTTTCAGCACACTGTTAAGGAGTTGTCATTATCCTGATTATAATTAAGTCACTTGAAATAAATTTGGAGATAGCAAACAGTATAAAAATACCTAAACAGGGAGCTGGTCCATTGATTTTATGGCTTAGTCATCACCTTATGTATAAATGATTCTCACAACTGATAAACAATACCTTTAATTCAGCAGTCAAAATGCTGCTATTAAAGTGGAAAACTGATTGAAGAATCCCCACTAACGTGAATACCTCTGTTTCTAAGCAGAGTACCGTATGCCACTGAACCATGTAAGCCAATCTGAAGGTAGATTGAACTTTTGGCATACAGATCAGCGTCACAGATGAGGAATTTTCTTCTGGTTGGGAACCGCTCTGTTGTTCCTTCTGGAGCGAGGAGTTTTCTATCCAGATCAGAATTTCTGAAGTATTAGGCACCAGAGAGGCAATTAATGGGATTTTTCAAAAGTGTCTGGGCACTGGATGCCAATCGAGTTTCTGGGTGATTTTACAAATGATGTCTAGAACCCATCTGCATCCCTTGGCACGCAGATACCTTCAAAATGTCGGCTTTAGATGTCTGCCTTGGTTCATGATGGATATAGCCTGTAGCACAACTAATTGTGACTGACAGCACAAAAAGACAGGTGCAAAATTGAAGCACAGGTCTAAAGGCTTGGTCTCATGTAGCTGGTGGACATTTAGCATATTTCTAATGTTTCACTTTCACTGGCTCCTTAATTAAATAAAAATATTTCAGATAGAGCAGCAGAAATCAACTTCTTTGACTGATATGAATCCTGTTTACTCTCCAACTCTGAACTCAGCAGGTTAAGTAATTGGGAGACAGAAAAGTTCCTATATTTCTATTTCCAGCTGGTGGTACACAAAAGGCAGGAAGTTATCTCATTAATGGGGCACCAGCTTTATGCAAATTATAGTAACAAAAAGGCTTCCCTTCATACTTTTTCATAAATTACCTAATAAAGTAGGAATAAATGGCCATATTCAAGAGCCTTTGTTGTATTTTTAGCACAAGACTCTTTCTGTTACTGCAAATATGACTAAATGTGCCTTGTTCAAAAGGGGTGTTTATGAAATAAGGCCACTCAAAAGCTTTTATTCCTTAACAGCCTTCAGTTACTTTTATGGCACAAAATTAACATAATTAGTCACAGAGAATAGATGACATAAGCAGCGTGCCATGCACAAAAGGGGAAACCAGTATCTAAGGAAGGTATTTTGAGAGATCAAAAATTTTCAAAGTGCTCAATACTAGAAGGTCCTTTTTATTTGTGCACAGCCTTAAGATACTTTCTTACTCCGTGAAATTCACATAATGAGATGCAGCAGACAGATGACATTAGCGATGAGCCATTAGAAAGAGGTCAGTTTCCTCTGAAAGATAGTCACTGTTCCTGCTCGTCATTAATTTGCAGCTTCAAAGCAGTGAGCATATGATAGTCTGGCATGTTAAGCAAGTTGCAGTTATCTTTAAATAACCATTTTTTTCCAGTTATTAGAAGCTAAAGTTTTTAAACTTCTGACTGAAAGCAAAATTAAAGCACGCAGCAGTGTAAAAAGGCTATGGAGAGATTAGAAAAAGGAAATCAAATATGTTTTATAAATGAAGTTAGCTTTTCCCCAGGGAAAGGCTGCCTTAACTTTTAGTTCAAGAATTTGGAGTTGCACATAGACCTCATAGACTTGATTGCTTACTGGTAGATGAGAGAAAAGGAACTATTTTTAGCTGTAATCTTCTTCTTGATTAACATGCCCTGATCTAAAGGGCAGAAATGTACAACTATGTAAATAACACTGCAGCCCAGAAACAAAGATACCCCAGACGCTTGAACAAGGTGAGAGGAGATAAGATGATCCGCTGTGCTTATGACTTGGTGTGAACTTTGGTTACATCTCTGTTTTGGCAGTGAAATATATTTGGATATTAAAAAAAGCTTGGGAGACTTGGATCGTGTCTTTTCTATAAATGATTAGGGAGTAAGCACAAGTGTAGTGCAGTAGGCAGCAGGCAACCCCAATGCGTAGCACTGAAATCGCGGTATAAAAAGACTTGTCACTTCTCCAAATAATGTCACATGTCCAAGCTGGTACTAACAAACGCTCTTGTTTTATAATAAATATCCTTTCATTTCTACTCTTCACTTCATACTTAATGCTGAAGCTATGTCACGGGTGATGCCTCAGAAAGATCCCGGTTTAAGCAACCCGGTCGGGTTGTTCAAGCCCAGGCTTAGTCATGCTGCCTGGGCAATGCAGAACAGAAGACACCGTTGCTAATGGATTTACACTACGCCAGGGTTGCCAGAGTTAACCCAGGTTTGAGGAAATAATAAAGTAATAATCTGCCCTATAAAAAATTACCGTGAATTAGAGTCTTTTTGCTTAATTCAGTGGATTTAGGGATCATGCATCAACACGATCACCTAAGTCGCCCGAATTAAGAGCGTGGTTTCCCTGGTTTCTCTCTGTCGCCCTTCTGCAGAGAGGGACCCCAGCCCACGCCCGCGCTACTCATCTCAATCCCCCAGGTGCATGCTTGGCACACAGTTACCCATCCCCTCCACCGCCAGCACCAGCCCTGGCCCAGATTTGGCCAGGAACGAGATTTCTTCCACAACGCAGACACCAGGCTGCTCTTAGGGAGGCCAGGCAGCCATAGAGATGTGATCCACACCATGTCTCTTGCCCTCAGAGCCAGGCAAGAGGCCCTGCCTTGCTTAAATATAAACTGATTGAGGTAAAGCCCCTGGGATCTACCCATGGCCAGCCACCCCTCAGCAGTGTGTCCCTTTTCCAGGCCGTGGCAGGGCAGGCCAAGCCTCGTAGGCGTCCAGCATAGGTAACACTGTCAAACATCTGAAGTAGGATGGGAGGAAGCTGAGCTTGAGTTCCTACGGAAAATCAGCTAAGCGCACGAGCCCGGGGGCTATCATTCATCTGTGGTGCTTTAATTTGGACTGGACTTTCATTCTGCGCAGTGATTTACTTGGGTTGAAGCTGGGTTCACTGAGCGAGAAGTGCAGGATGTTTTACAGCCTGGCTGTGGGCTAGGCTGCTTTGAAACTCATTTAGAACTACCAGTAAGGCTATGGGGTTTTTCAGATAGTTGGATCTGGTTATGGATGTATCGTAACCCGTTGCACAGCAGATGCATCTGAATTTTGGATTCAGAATTGAATCCAGGCGTAAATTCCCCTGAAGCCTTGGGATACCCCAATTTGATGTCCCAGTCCGGTCTCCTACGAGCACTTCCAGTGCTACCCTGCTAATCTAAAGAGCTCTAGCTGATTTAAACTGGTGCTTCCATTTGCGCATGTATCTAATGCTTCAGAATGACTTATTCACTGGTAGGGCTTATATCGACATGGGATTACCAATATTTTTAAGAAAAGGAACTTCTACGTACCAAGCCTCTGGAGTCCTGCCTCTGAATGTCCTGGTTTCGAAGGAGACCGTCCCTTTCTGGGGGTCGGTGTCAGCACTGGGGTCCTCACTGCCCTAGGTGGAGTGTTTCTGAACTCACAGACCTTCCCATTGCAAGGGGAAATGCAACCAGCTGAAAATTGAGGAAACAGCTTGTAAAACAGACACACACACAGTTAAGATCAAGATGATAAAATAAATAGAAGGTTAAAACCCAAGCAATCCTTCTCCCCCTTTTTCCCACAGAGGAAGACCTACATTTAGGACAGAGCTCTCCCTCATTTTGTAAGAAGCCTCCTTGAGTTTGTTTTGCTACATTTTTTTAATAGTTATTTAGATACGGAGCAACATTTGTGGACTGCACTTGTATGGCATGTTAGAAAAAATCATCCATTTATTACATAAAGAGCAAAGGGAGACTGGACAGCTGTTATTGTATCAGTCCCAACCCCTGGCCCCTGCTTGCCTGCTTAACAGAGACACATAGCCATTAGTTTTGAAGTGTAGGAAATCTTCTTTCCTTTCTTGGGACAATAAACAGAACATTACTGAAACCTAAATAAGTGCTGTCAAGTTTCAATATTTAGGCCAAATTTTCAGCTGATTATCAAATTTTTTCTGCTGCAGAAAATGTGAAGTTTTAAGAAAAAACCTGAAGCCAAACCCATTTTGCTTCAGAACACAAATATTTTGATTCTGAAATGTTGTTGTTTTTCCTAGTGGATGCTTTAGTCCTGCTCGTGTTACGCTCTTTGTGTCATGCCCTGCAGCTCTACCATGACTCTTGTATCCTCCTGTGTCAGCGAACCAAAGCACATCGTGGGGTAAGCGAGCTTCTCAAATCATCTTGGGCAGAGGTGACACAAAGTGCTGTAGGTTATTTCTGTGCGTGCTCAGTGCCGCACACACCTCGTACAAATTGGGCGCAATCACTGCCAAAACCAGAGCCTCCCTTGTGCTCTTCTTTGGGTCTTCAAATGCTGCGTCAGGTTATCAGGGAGTAGGGATGGGGACCTGGATAAGACTCAGGACGTCAATTCCTGTGTTGGCCTGTGTGCCTTTTTTATGGTGCAAGACCACAGGTGTCTTTGTAGGAAAGAGAAAACTGGGAGACCTAAATCGTAGGTGTGGAATTGTAAGTTATTAACAGACCCTTGCTAAGGCTTGCAGATGTATCAGGCTTTCACCACACATCTTCAAGGAATTACTGAAATGCATGTATTATCTTTAAGTCCAAAAAGTGAAGCAATTACTGTCAGCAAATGTTGTTCTCAACTTGTCTGTGCCAAAATGGGTAAAATTGATTCCAGCTAGTTTTTCATCTATTTTCACATCCACTGCATGCAAACTATCAAGCGGTAATGTGGAGATGGTCTCCTGAAGATAAGCTTATTATGCCAAGTCCAAAAAATATGGTTGGATGACTTAGGAGAAGGGAAATAGAAACATTCACCAGATGATATAAGCAGCACCGAAAGCTGATGAAATGCCCCCATGATTCTGCCAAATCAGTGAACAGGTATAGACGAGTAACAAGCGTCAGTGCAGAGATGTGTCAGCTGCAGACCTGTTCCAACAACCGATGTACAGTGAAAAGAAAGATAGGGTGTAGGATCAGCGTGGTCAAAATGTGGAGAAAGCGGAGAAGGATTTTACTGGTATTTGAAATGAGAACTTAATGCCTTTTAAGTGCCTTTTATTACATTTAGCCTGCTGCTTCAAGGGAAAATATGGTTTGCTTGCGATACATTTATAAAATTATTTCTGTTCCTTGCTTGTACTAACTTGTACTTTTTCTACTTTCTCTTTTTTTATATAAAGCTTAAGTAAAGTAATATATCCCTATATGTCTTTCCCCAAATGAAAGTTGTCATCAATAGGAACTTATCACTATAAAACTTCCATTTGGCTAATGTTGTCCTAACTAGACATAGTATAGCCACACAGGTGTCTTCAAAAGGAGCATTAGAATTTGTCATGTAGCTTGATTCCAATATCCGAAGCGTATGAGAATTAACATCCAGGCACTCTGAAAGCCTTTCAGAGTAATGCTTCTTGGTTTTGTTTTCATTGAGATGAAAGAGAAAATGGAGAAAAAAAGAAAAAAAAAAAAAAGCGCCTTGTTTTTTTCTTCCCTGAAAGGTAGAAAATATCCACAGAGACTTTTTACTGTCTCTGAAAAATCTAGTGTAGACCAAATCCCAGCATGCTACTGATGAAGAGTTCAGGCTAGTCCTTGACATTAGACAGTAGGATAGGATTTGTGAAAGCACTCTGTTGACCTAATAATATTCCCATTTACATCAGCAGGAGTAAATTTAATCAATGCTGAGTGTCTTTCAAAGTCTCACCCCTAAAATGTCAAAAAGATGCTACTTCAGAATATTATATTTGAGTCTGATTATGCAATTATTTTTTGTTTGGTCTTTCGTTTACTTTTTTTTTTGGACAGTGAAGGTGGTGTATGTAAGAGTTTGTAACTGCAAAGATACACCGAAGCGGAGATGTTACTGGGACTAGATTCATGCAGTGATACTGGATATCGTCAATTGCTCGGACTAGCTGTTTTTCATTTTTGTAATTTTCAAGTCCTGTGTCTGCCATTATCAATAATTTCTATAAATACCATGATACCAAAAGCAGTTCTGGAAGATGGATACAAAGGGGAAGTACTGCAGAGAAAAACTGAAGGCTACAAGACTTTTTGTGAGATTCCTGTGGTAAAGGAAAAACCAATGGTAAGGAAAGAAATACAACAAAAGGAGATGCTAGCAATTTCTACATGTCACATTTCAGAATGGATTATATCTGCTTTAACTAACAAGAATCTATAGGATGGAATGAGAGAATTATGAATTGGATGTTCTTGTTAAGGTCTAGTTCAGTTTAATTAAAACACGAACTCTAACGCAATATATATGGGCATGTGTCTGTGCACACATAGCCTGGTTTATATATCAACACGCATACAAACCAATACATAAAATACAGACACCCTTGTTCATTATACCTAAACTTTTGCTTTAAACACAAAGCTTTATACGTTATTTTAAACACATTTTTAACACATGTTAATAATATTCATGCTGTTGCTTTGAAAAATCTGCGAGATGTGGTTAATGAAGAGAAACTGCAGCATAAATTGCATGTAAAATATGCAATCCACAACAACATATTTTTTCTCAAGCTACAGTTTTTTACATTAAACATCTTTTAGCTTGTTTAAATTTATTCCCTATTGTTTATAAAGAGCATCATCAGCCACCACTGCTTGAAACAACTACAAGTAGTAAACCAGGCAATCTTCTTACTTTAATAAGATTCTTTGGTTAAAAATAGATTTTAAGTCTATCTCACATTAAAGGATGTAAATCCTAATGAAATGGCACAAAATGTTTCTCATTTTCAAGGTTTTTTTTCCATACAACCAAACACTTCTTTTTTTTTCCTGAAGTTTCACCAAAGAAAATAGCCGTCGGTTTTTTATTGTTGGTTTGCATTTTTTTTCCCTGCTGTCACTGGACAGTCCACTGTGCATTGTCTGAGATGGTTTACTAAATTAGCCTCATCTGAAGGTCCAGTTCAGACATCTGCACTAGCACTGAGTAATATGTTATTTTATTAACACGTCCATGAGATTTTTCACAATATCTCCCCAAAATGCCCCTTGCTGCAATTTCAATGGACTGCTGGTTTTGCCTGTCCACAGTTGTCACGGATAACAATTCATTTCCTTCCCCTTTGTTTCATATTGCATGTATTTTTTATGTGCAATTTTTCCTCAGTCTCTTCTTCTAGAGAACAAAAGATCCTAATTCCTTACCTTTTTTCCCCTCAAAATTCTGGTTTTCTAGACATTTATCATTCTCACTCTTCTCTTTTAGACTCTGTCCTGTTTGTCCACAACTTTCTTGACCTGGCTACTTCATGACTGTATAGTACTACGGCTGGGCCAAGTACCATTAGGCCAAGAAGTGCAGCAAGTTATTTCACATTTTTTACAGTTGTATACGTATGCATGCATCCTGAGGTGTTACGTATCTTTTTTCCACAGCATCCTGACATTTAGGATTCTGATCTGCATAACTGTCATGCAGAACTACTGCCTTAACAGAATGTCCCCCATTCGGTATTTAACATCCTCGTTATTCCTAACTAACCATAAAATTTGCATTTTTCCTTCTTTAATTAAATGCTATTTTTTAGGCCATTTCTCCAATTTGACAAGGTCTTTTGAATTGTACTCAATGTACTGGAAGTCCATCTCTGCTTGGTGTTAGATGTACATGTTGAGGAGTTTTCAGTTTCAGCTCTTACCTTTGGTGTCCAGAAAACTATTCCCTCCTTCTCACACACAAGAGATGAGTTAGTACTCAGCAATCAATCCAGGCTTTTCCAGTTTAAGAGATTAGCCCACCGCAAACAATTGTTTTGCTTTATTATTTTTAGCAAAATCAGCAGAATTGCTGACAGTCCCAAGACTATAATTTATGTCAGAATCCTGTTGTGGTAAAACCTATAAAAGCACACAGGAGGACAGGGACCCTGATTCAAATAATCTGGTGAAAAAACAGACACAGCTATTGAGCATGACGAGGAACAAGTAGTGACTTAGATTCATAGATCATTTTGTCAATCATATTAGCTGCATATGCAGCTTTGCAGGTCTCAGTCATTCTAAAATATGTGTCAATAAATGAACACGTGTTCGCCTCTGAAGCCGTTCATCAGAAAGCTGATTTCTTACTGCCGCCGTGGAAGTCACAGATGTTGGAAACCGGGAGAAGAGAGCCGGGGACCGGACAGGACATAAATACGGAGGAGTGGATGGACGTCATCAGAGGGGTGGCATCGCAGAGGAAGCACTGGATAATACGGAGGGAGAGGTGCAATGCTGTGAAGGTAAAGCTGGAAAAAGGGTGTAAGCATAGGCAGAAAAAGGTGGTCGACACACAGGATTTATTTATGCTGGTCCTACAGAAAAGAAGAAAGAGGCAGTCCCATGGAAGATAATTTCACTGAATTGACTTGGAAGCCTGAAAATTTAATTTGGTAGAGATAGATAAACAGTTTTATTTCTGCTGGTTTTGCCTTTTTTTTTTTTCTTTTTTTTTTTCTTTTTTTTTTCTTGTGGGTGTGTGTGCTTATGAAATTGTTGGTTTTGTTTCCATGTCTCTATTAGCACAAGCTTTTGTTTTTCCATATTCATACCAAATTTACGTTTCACCCAAACACCTCAGAGTTGGTAAAAGAGTAGAGGCTAAATGAATAATTTTGGAGTTGAACTGAGGCATATCAGAGATGAAGGGGTGAAGTTTGACTCTGTATTTTTGCGTTGCATCTTTCAGTAAGCCCGTTTGAACTGTTACGAGTGTGTTGCCAGCTATGCTTTCTTTTGCTTTCAGGTGTGAGCTTCGTTGTAGTAATGCTACTCCGAGGAGCAACAAGCTACGCGGTATTATGTAGCCAGATGTGTTGATTCTGCAAATTAAACCAGAGCTGGTTTGTTCCCTTCTCTTGTTGTATTTGCTATTCCACTTTCTCATTTATCTGGTGTCTTTTTAATTTCTAATTTAAATTCTTTTAATTTCTTAATTTAATTTCTTTAATTTCTTTCATACCTAAAGCCTGGTCTTAGTAGTGATGGATAGACAAGGTAGAGGGAACTTAAAGTATTTGTCGGCTTTTGCTAAAGGTTTTTAGGAGGAGACATACAAGGCATATTGGAAATTGAGGCATGGTCTGCATTAAGCAGACCATAAAACAAGTTTGACTTTAGGTTAGGAAGAATATTGACGCTATTGAAATAGGTTTGGCCACCCTTAGTTTAGAGAAAATTAGTGGAGCCTTCATGAGTTTGTGAGAATTACTGTTCAGCTCCATGTCCAGCAAGGCAGTTTGCTGTCCTCCAGAGATACAGCTGATTTTAAGAGTTGCAGTCAGACCTTAGGCTCTACACCTCACTCAGCAGGATCATATTTGAGCTGTTTTGGCTGTTTGTACTATTTTTGAGTTACAGTATAACACCCAAACTATTGCTGTGTGAAGGAAAGAAAATAAGTCTTATTTCTTCATCTAAATTATAGAAGGGAATGAGTGCTGAAAGCCACAGTTAGAGGTCACACATAGATGGAAACAAAAATTGTCCAAAGTATCCCAACTGCAGGCTTTGGCTCAGTAAAGTCCCTGCCTGGTTGTGAGCACATATATGTTTAATGGGCTTCCCACTGACATCTTCTCAACTCAGGGAAGTTGAGAAGCCTGAAGCTCCCGTGCCGTGCATTGACTGCAGCCCGAGCGGGTCGGAGCCCCGTGTTTTCCCCGCTCGTGGTGACCCATCTGGGTAAGGAGTGTGGTCCTGCAGCAGAAAACAATGGAATTGAAAGAAGAATCCTATTAATGCTGGCTGCTCTAATGCAAAACCAGATTTCATTTTTAGACTTCTATTTTCTACTTTAATTATATAAATCTGAACATACTTTCGAGATTATGAAATAAGAGTTGAGAAGCCAGTTATTTTTCATCATTTATTTTTAAAGCAAATTTATCTTTGAATTGTCATCTGTTAAAATTCCTGAGAAGCAGACCACAAATGAGTACAATATGAACATGATTTTCCATGCCAGCCCGATTCAAATAAGAGATGTAAAGATTTTTTTTAGGCTTCCTTTGAACACTTCAATTGAATACAAAGTGTGACCAGTTCCACCTAAGCAGGCCATGGGTCCTTCTCCAAGTTTACAGTGTGTATGTGCACACGTGCATATGTACATACAAATCTAATACTAAGCTTAGCCACGTATTGGCAACCTATACTCATTAAATCTTCAGTTTAACAGATTCTGAAACCTTGAAATACTCTGCAAAAAGGAACCGCTATGGGAATATAGGAAAGAACTAAAAAATGCTTTCTTGGAACTAACACAGTGTAGGCTCCTAAGTGCTTCCTTTCCTTCACGATAATGGTCTACCATTTAATGTCCTGAATAACAAAACTTGAAATTTTGTTTCATATTTTGGATTTCTAAGAAAAGCTATTGTTGTATTGTATTAAAATAAGAGAGGGATGAGAGATCTACTTTATGTGAAATTTTAGAATCATACCTTATTTTCTGTTCTAGCATATTGGGTAAGAAAACTGCTGCCCTTTATTATTGTTTTTTATGTTTATTTAGCACTTATCACCTTTTAATATAATATTTCCATTTCTCTTTATAGGTCCTCTCCCTAGTAATCATTAGACACAACTGGTTGGCTTCCTAAACTTGGGTTTATTGGCAATATACCTACCGTCTGTTTTATGCTTGCTGGTAGTTTCTGTGTATTTTGCTTTGTAGTTACAGGATGGTCCTCTCTGCGAAAGACCTCCAAGCTCTTTTTTTCGTCAAGCCCTGGTCATCACGTGTCACAACATATCAAGTCCTGGTTGTCGTATGTAGACAAGCCCTGTCTTCTGGAGATGCTTGTTTGGTCTCCTTAGTACTGAAAAGTTTGGAAATTCCATCCTTACAATTAGTTACTTAAATTGAAAATTAATGGATACTTTAGTTAAGAATGGGCGTATTTGTCTTTGCATGCATTTCACTTTCTTCTGCTGAAGTGCTCTGGAGCAGCAGTCAGTAGCACCTGATCAACCCAAGGTTTATCATGACCAGGCTTTGACTATCTACACAGCCACATGGCACTTTTTGCTATACAAAGCTTGAACAATATCTATGTCAAATATCTATCTTTTAATAATACTTTTTGCGTTAATAAGGTAAACCTAGCAGTGTCTCACCTGGCCAAGGATCCTCAAACGTAGGCTCAGTATCGTGGAGTTTTGCTAGCCCCAGCCAAAAAGTTTTCCCACTTGTGGATCTGCTTTAATGTAAGTCTGTGCAATAATACGATCTTTCTAATCAAGTATGTCTTCTCCAAGGATACTGTGTTTCTTTTCAGGCCGCTAAAAGTGCCTTTTTTTTTTTTTTTTTTCTCTCTATGGACTGAATGATTACAACTGTAAAGTAAATCCTAGTTCTTCCTTTGTAGCTTACATATTTGGCATCTAAACTATGCCAAGAATGATTACTTTTTGGGGGTCTGGTGAAGGATTCTGACTGTGATATAAAGAGGAAGGAATACAAGAAAACCAAACATTTATCACTTTGCAATTTACATACCAAGTTTAGCTCAGCTATGATTTAAAACATCACATAAAACCCCTAAATTGATCATTGAACAGCAAAGTTGAGCTTAACTGCATTGTTAGGATATATTAGAACAAAATAACTTAACATTCTTTCTTGATCTCTCCTTGAAATTTATTAACTCCTTGGTCCTAAGAAATATAATTTGATCTCACTGACCGCTGTGGTGTATTTTTGCATGAACTCTGATGGACTGAGTCATCTATATATATCTCCAAAGGGTTGCAGTGACAACTTAGCGCTTTGATTAAAGGTTGCAGTGTTTATTTAGTTGCTTTTATTGTGCTTGGGAGTCTCTCCTGCTAAATATATTCACTCGAAGCCAGAACCCACACTTGCAGGTTTCTCCTGCTTACCAACCTTCTGGGACAAAATCAAGTTCCTGAAAGCCTAAGCCCAATATACTGCAGCACAATTACAAATCGAATAGGGAAAGGAAATTGGAAGGAGCAACTAAAGATATTTTACTCTTATGAATTAGTACACAAATACAGATTTATAGTCTGCATATGTGTTTTGTTTTTACTGATGGCTGTAACTAAGGACACCTGTAAGTCAGGGGAAAAGGGAAAGAATGAAAAATAAAGGGAGGAAAAATGTAATAATATGCAGCATTTCAGAGCTGATTTGGAGTCTGTTATGTGAGACTTGAAAACTTGTTTTTCTTTTCCTGGAAAACCTGTATCATTTAGCTGGTGTGCCTTAGTGTAAAGTATGAAATATAATGATTTTTTAAAAGATTCTTTCAGCATTTCCAACGGAAATGTTGAGCTAAGTGTAGAATTTGTGGGATCAGTTAGCTTATAAATAATGATCCTTTATGCTGGCATTGGGAAATCCGTGTTCCCACAGCTAGTTCAATAAAGCAATTAATATCAATGAATGCTGAAGAAAGCAAATCTCCGTTCACTTTTGTCCGGATTAGTTAACATAAGAAAAATCCCATCCCTCTCCTGGAGTATTTAGCCTTCTCCTAGGAAGACACGCTAATGAAAGGTAAATTAAATGTGCTGCTTGACATGTGTTTGCCATTCCTCCCCGTTCCTCCTGTCACACACTTTCCCTCTTACAAGACATTAACATTTTTCTCTGGAAATCTTCACTGTAGATATTTTGTTTCATGCATCCCTCTGTGCCAAACCTGTCTTGTCATTAGCCCTCCGTGTTCCTGCTGGTGTTTCTAGGCTAGTTCCTGCTCAGCTGAATTTCATTACGGAGGGACTTCACCTCCAAAACTCACAGATAATGTGTCTTAAGCACACACGGCGCTGAAGTCCGCTGCACAGAAAACTCCTGATTTACTTGGCATTGCATTCGATCTGAGGGCAAGCGTTTCTCCTCTGACAGGGCATATTTCTGTAGCCCACGTAAAGTTGTCTACTAAAGGAAAAGGCAGGTCTATCCAGGGAATGGGTGTGGTTTCCCTGACCTCATCCAACAGTGATGAATTTGTGCATTCAGGCTTTGTAGATCAAAATTTTTGATAAAGCGGAGTCATAAAACAGCCCCAAACTTTCGCTGCATTTGGCTACATTATCTGAGATTTCACACACAAGCAGTAAAAAAGCTTGAAAGATTTTTATCTCGGAGCAGCCAAGAAGTGTGGTAATAAGGTAAAGGTTGAGAAGCATTGTTGGCATAAGAAATCCCCTGCTTACACTGAATTTATAACACACCCAGTTTAGTAAGAATTGGCACCGCCGAGCATTTTCTGACAGTGTTGGGATAATATATTGCAAAAGGCAAAGTGGCCAAGTCTCACACCTGAGAAGTAAGGCACACTTCATTCTGCCGATGGAGAAACCTAAATCAAACTCTAACGTTACTACAATGCAATTACTCCTCTCTTAGGAGCTCCAACTGTACAGAGTTGAGGTATAAAACTTGTGATTTTGGTATACTGTAAGAGTTTATTAACCCCTTAAGTATATGTATGTACTCTGCATTTGGAGGGATAGCCTTTTAAAATTTACTAGGCACGTTTCAAAGGAAAGTAATAGTTTCTGGTGTGTGATGCCATGGGTGTGAGGCCAAAGGAGGTTTTCAATGAAGTTTAATTTTTTTTAAAGTAAACAAAACAATATGTGGAGCTTTGGATTGCATTTCCTATCATGAGTGTGTGCTCTGAGACCTCCCCTATGCTTCAGTAAGAAATGTTGTTTGATGACAGAATAGACCTTCAATGTTTGAGAGATTCTGTGGAAGTCTGATATTGCTCTTTTACATTCCTTTACTTCAGTTGTGACACTCCATATCTTGGCACAATCACTTGTCCTTTCTCCTTGCAGTTAGATTAATTTAAAAAGTCATATTGTTATAATGAACTTATGCTAAAGCTATACGAATAGACGAAAAAAAATAATAAAAGCACAAGAAAATGTCCTGTAGTTTTTGTGTGTGCGGGTGTGACAGAGCCGCACCAAAAAGGAGTGTGCAGCATGAACACGTGCATGTTTGTACTTTTGTATGCTATTTCTTTTCCTCATATATATTCTTTCTTTTCTAAGAGATTAAATTTCACAGTCTTTCTTGTTCTTATCGCAGTTTTTCTTAGCTCATTTTCATATTCTGTATAGTGTTACTTTTCTCATGTATGCTGGTTTTTACCTTCAGTGTCTTCTAAGCAGAAGAGAAAAAACAGACACGTTGAGTTCAAGCCTCCTGTTTGATTTATTATCACGACTGTGTTCAGTTTAACTTGAAAAAGCCAATTTATAGGTAGATAAGGAATAGAATCAGATATAATAAGGCTATAGCAAGGGTTAAACTGGAAAACTGATATTTTTTTTTGCAGATTTTAGGAATCATTGACACAAAGACTACTGATACAGCTGCTCAAAATTTTGCTTCTTTATTTCTTTGGGGTTTTTTTTTCCAAAATTGAATTTTTTGTTTTACAATATTAATGTTGCAGGATAGGTAGCACAAGATTAAAAAAAAAAACAAAACAACCCACAATATTTTGTTTCCAGTTTGGTCAAACCTAATAAAAATTTCAGCCTGTCATCATGAATAGAAATATTTCATCTCCTATCAGCTTGATAGTCATATGTGCCAGCTTATGTTGATACTTTTACAGACTTGTAGCCAAAGTTCCTCGGCGTTTCCTTTCCTGGTAAATGCCAAAGTATGGTGTTGGATTACAACTTTTTATGATGATCAGCCCAGCAGAGTTACTTTAATGTATAATGGAGATTCTGTTATTTTAGGGCAACTTAGCAGTTGCCATCTGACATGTTGGTCTACAGGAAAAGGCTGGGTCATGAAACTGCCATCAGATTTTCAGCTTTACGCTTCTGACAGCTCCAGGGAGAGCCAACATGTGGCCTCTTCTTCCTTGCTCAACTCAAGATTAAATATGCTGCTTTCTAATATGGACAAGGAAGCAGGGCATGCCCTCTTTGGCATGTCCAGATGAGGAACATCATTCCTTTTGAAAAAGTAACTCTACATACTCTCTCAGAGGTGGGCAGAAGTATAATTTAGGAACTGGCTTATTATTTGCATCTTTTGAGCCACGTTTAAAGGTACTGAGGGGCCAGGGTGCACAAAAATGCCCCAAGTGTTGGATGGTTCTTGATACCTTCCTTTTGCAAATCAGTAGTAACCTCTTTAATACCCCACAGGACAGCGAATCGTATGAATATAGCACGTAGTTTGCCATTTCTCTGCTTGGGCTATGTTTCTAAAAAGATGGGTGTTTTTGTAGCCAGGAGGCACTGCATTTCCAACACTGCTGAAAATCAGGGAACAGGTCTGGCTTAAGCGCAGACAGAAACAATACAGCATGTACCATTTCTTCTTGCCCTGTAAAAGCACTGTTGAAAACTGCAGCTACTGGCTGATGTAATGATTTTGCTTTCAAACAGAAAATAAAAAAAAAAACTTTTTAAATTGCCTAGTACAGGAAGAAAGTATACTGCTGTGCTAAACATCTTTTTAAATGTTTATTTACGCTGCTCTCAGGTAAAAACATGCCAGCAGAAGTAAACTAACCTCATTCAGATAATACAGGTAGCCACAAACTTTGGCTGTCCTCTAATTCCCAAACACTTATCCCCACATACACTTCCTGTTCCCTGACTCTCGTCAGCTGGAAAAGTCATTATCTGAACGGGGAGCTTTGCATCTGTCAGCTGGGAAAGTGATTGCTTAAACTGATAGCAATAGCAGTTGTTTCAGTTTAAAATGGCTAGCTATGTGGGGTTTTAAATTTTTTGGGGGAAAGTTGTCGTTATTTAGTCAGTTTACGTTATTACCGCTGCGAATATCAAAGACCTAAACAATATCAACAGGTCAGCTTCCTGCTGAGACTCCGACAGGCAGACTTTGGAAATAAACTGGCCCTGACAAAATACATGAGAAAGAATGGCTTTTGGAGAGAGCGTACTTTAAATTTTAACAACTACACTAAACCACAGAAAGTATTTCTTTACATCCCTTTCTTTTGTCCCTCCTCTTTCAGCTGCCTCATCTCCATCATTTTTTATCCTGATGTACAGGTGAGAGGCAAACACCGGTGGGGCAAATAACATCCTAGGGACCCACTCCTTGTCCTCGAGATACCTCAGAGTCAAAGCTGACAAGAATTGGGGGCACCCTAAGTATGCCGAGTGGATTGCAGAATGCTATCTTGTTACAGGAAAAACGGAAGGGTAGCCATCCTCCGCCCCCCGCCCAAATCATCTTTTTCAGATTCTGTGAATTGCTTTTAATTGCTACAAAGGACATAAGTGTTTTGTTCTTCTGAAAAGTTGTTGCTCAATGTCTCAAACTTTTCTTTAAAAATGTAGGCCAGCTCCAAAATGCTCAGAAGTGCGACTTCATTGAATGCTCTTAAAATCCATATTTAGTTCCCAAATAAGTAGCCTAATTTTCCGTAATACTGTGCAATCAGTAAGTCTCATTGACCTCACTAAGAGTGTCTGCCTTCTCAGCAATTCAAAAAAAGAAAGCAATTTATTTAGAAGTCAAATATACTCAGAGAGTCTTCACTTGTTAATATTTTTAAAAGAATGTACTTTTTAAAAAGTATTGAACTTTCTCTGCTCATGTGTTCTTTGAGGGGCATAGCCAGGATGAATAATTGTTATATGTTTATCTTCAGATACTTGTACATTATTTTATTCTAAAAGGATATTAATCTTTTATTAGATTTGAATAACATGAGAAGATTGAGATGTCTTGGGCTGTGTAGGAAATGAAAGAACAGTTGCCTCCACTGTCCTGCTGTGGATTTGGAAAATACTTTATGTGGAAATTTCCATCTCCTTATTTCAAGTGGTTTCAGAGTTTAAATGATGCTTCGTTTGGACTCAGATGTTGCCTCCCCTAGAACTTCTGATCCTTTGAGTTTTGTCATTTTGACTCTTATCTCACACATTTTTATAACCTGAAATAACTTGTTGCCAGTTCGTTAATGAATGAACCATTTATTATTCTGAGACCTGCTATACAAATACAGTTAACAATCCTGTTATTTATCCTGTGAAATATCACAAACTCTTATGAGTATTTTATTAAACATGAGGCATCTCAATAAATCTTCTGATATATCTAATTTGTAACAAAAATGAACTAGCAAAGTTCAGAATATATTCCTGTAATACTTTTTCCAGACGGGAGACCTGGATTTTAACTCTTCCTGGCAATCTGATGGTGACAGAGTTATCTGGTATTTAAACTTGTGTGTTGCAGTCTTTTGTTTCAATAATACTGGTCAAACTTCACACTTAGTCTTTTCCTCCCTCCTTCTATATTTCTCGTTAAGGGTCTGTTGAAGGTATTTTCTTTCCATTAGCGCCGTAGTGAGTTTTCATTAAAATGGTACAGAAAAGCTTTGCAAACCTGAGCGCATTTCCCATGGCTTTGGGAATGTCTTGTGTATTTGCCTTGAACCTTGAAGACACGGGAGGTGAACCTGCAAGGTGGTTCTGTACAAAGGAAAAGAGGTAATGTGCTAGCAAGGGAAACCTGATTGTAATATGCAGCCCTGAGGCTGAGAAACGTTTTAAAATCCTAAAAGAGGTCCCTCTCCACCTGCGTGGTGCTTTGCAGACTCCCAGAGTGTCTTTCTGGAGGCCTCAAAGTGCTCAGGGATGAAAAGCTGTGTAACGCCTGTAACAGCTGTGTTCACTTGCTGGTCTTTGCTCCTCACATAAATCCCGGCGCTCACATATCAAGAGGTGGTGGCGTTCCCTTTATAGCACTTGGCTGAGCAGTCCCCACATCCTTCCAGAGAGGAATGGGGTCTGTGATGCCCAGTGCAGGCATGGCCATAGGGACCAGAAGCAGTGCAGGCTCAGAAAACAGCACTAGTGGAATGCGTGGCTGTAAAACATGGTGGTGCAGACTGGACGGTTATCTGGGCTGATGTCTTCTGATGCTCATTTTCTATTTCCAGTGTCTTCTTGAATCTCCTTTTACACGCCCCTCCAAGTGTCAAGGTTTCCACCGTTCCACTAGGAAAAATGTTCAATGCTATAATAGCTTCACCGTACATGAAACCAACCAGTAATTCCCTTCCATTTTACTTGTTTTTTTATTTTATGGTCTCAAGAAGGTTGTATACAAGTATCTACTAAATGATAATGCGCCTCTTTAGTTTTCCTCTGATTGTTTTCTTCCTATTGCGAGTACTTTTCTGACAACAGAAACGGACAATTCTGATGTGCTGCTACACATTTTTCTAATGATCCCACTTTTCTACAGCCTTACATCTTTCCCATGTTTCACACCCATCCAAAACACTGCAGAATGATACCATGCCAGGACACTTATGTTTGTGTCCACTAAGCAGAGATGAAAATGACTGCACTGAGTGTGAGAGCTGGAAGATCTGACTAGTAGTTATAACGTGGAAACTGAGAACCCATAGCACCTGCAGCATCATGAAGTACCTGCTTATTTTGTACGTATACCTTGTTGCAGAAACCAGGTTGCTAGACGCTATCCATGCGTATACTGCTTGTAAAATAACCTCCTCATTTTTGTTTAAACTCAGTTCTGTGTCATGCAAGAATCATCTTCTGTTGGGTAAGGAGACACGGGTACTGAGTAGCCCGTGTTCATGTGATGTGACAGGTGGGCCCCATCCTGTCATCTATTTAAACCCTTAAGTGGCAGGAAATAGGAGTGCCTGGAGCCAGGCTTTTAAAGCCCATTTTCATCAAGGGTGTGTCAGAGAATAAAAGTCAGAGTGTTTGCTTACAGGGTCTTCCTAATTTTTCAGGCGGTACATCAAGGTTTCTGTATCAGGAAAAGGTTACATTGCCTACTACAAACAATGTAAATATTTTGACCAAACTCAAAATTACACTGAAATGGAAACATTTTCAGGTGAAAGAGTGGATAGATACTACAGGTGAGATACAAATTCTTCATATTTTTCTTAAATGGTTTTTGACTGTTTGCTTTCATGTGATTGGGGTTGGGGTTTTTTTTGCAAGATATTGGTTGATAGTAATGAGCATAAATATTGTATCCTAGCTTTTTTTTTCTCTTTCTTCCTGTCTTATCTGAATGTTGATCTGGCTCTATGATATAAAGAAAATCCTTCCTTTGCTGGACTCTACTCTTCTTGAGGAGCTAGTATAAAATTACTGATAAGCTAATTCTCATGCATCATGGGGAAACCTCCTTAATTTTAATTCCCATCTCCTACAGCAATTCATATCTCATCTTTAGTAGTCTACATTTTCATATGACTACTGAGCAGATTGTCTGATGTACCTGTTCCAAGCTCAAACATATCCCAGTGTTATGCTTTGATAACAAGAACGCTTAATTTGGTGAAGCATTACTTTTCACACAACTGACTCCTCTGTCATCTTGCTCACAAGAAATAGTTTTTACAGCACCTACTGCTGAACACCAGAAACAAAACAGTAACAACTTCAGTGAGTGGTACTTATTCCCCTATGATAATTGATTCCAGTTGCAGGATCTTACCTGGTTTTGATGAATAATTTTGATATCCGGTAAGACTGTAGGACTTGCAAAACTTTGAAAAGTCATTGCAGACTGTAATTATCTGACTACTAATAATTACCAAAGTCTGCATGTACAGATCCTGAAGTGCAAGCTGAACAAGTAGGAGAGAGAGCTTTCAAATGGAAATATAAAGAAGAAATTTTACTTTATTTACAAAGCAGTTGTTGACATCAAATAAGGGAGTTTGGCAGTTTGGCAGTATGGACCGTTGGCTACAGAGAAAAAATGAGTTTGAGAATGTTTGGATTCACATGGGGCAAATACCCTGGCTAAAGAGTTATTTCATGGTTATCTGGGTTGCTTGGGCTTGTATTGGGAGGCAGGAATCATCAGAAGGTGGTAATAAGTGATCAGGGACGTGATTAAACACTCGCTTGTTTTGTGTACTCCAAGAGAAGTACCTGCTAACAGTACAATGTTTAATAATGAAAAACTAAATTGCACAACTTCTGAGACATGCATGGTGCCCTCTGAAAATCTTTGTCTTCTTCCAACCAGAGCAATGGGAGCTGTGACACTGGGTATTCACAGAAGTAGGAAGAGTTTTTATCTTGGAACGCGAATGAAAAGTTGAGGTTTTCTTCCGTATTCTGAATAAAAATACAATCACACGATATTCTACACAAATTTGCTGTTGTAACTGCTCTTCTACCATTTTGCCCCCACAGCGCACCTGAAATCATCTAACCTTTTGGTATGGGTTTGTTTGGTGTGGGTTTTTCTGGTAGCCGGGGAGGGGTGGCGGGGCCGGCTCCTGTGAGAAGCTGCCAGAAGCTTCCCCGGCTCCAGGCCGGACCCGCCGCCGGCCCTGGCAGAGCCCCGCCGCGACAGCGGTAGTGCCTGTGGGAGAGCAGGGGGAAGAAGGGGAACCTGCAGGGAGTGAGGGGATTGGGATGTGAGAGGAACCCCTCTGCTGACACCGAGGGCAGTGAAGGAGGAGGGGATGCCCCCGTGGGCAGACGGCAGGCTGTCCCGTCCCCCACCCACCCCAGCCCATGGAGGGGAGCGGGGGAGCAGATGCCCCCCAAGATGGCGGGGGCAGCAGTCTGTGACTGAAGGACTGCACCCTGTGGAAGGGACCCGCGCTGGGGCAGTTGGTGAGGAACTGCAGCCCCCGGAAAGGACTCACGTTGGAGAGGTTCGTGGAGGACTGTCTCCCGTGGGAGGGACCCCCCCGACGGAGCAGGGGAGGAGTGAGGAGTCCTGGCCCTGAGGAGGAAGGGGCGGCAGAGACAACGTGTGAGGAACCGCCGCCGAACGCCATTGCCCGCCGCTGGGGGGGGGGGAGGAGAGGAGGGGG
>JANZLQ010000001.1:49985394-50042083 GCA_026212715.1 Elanus axillaris | reverse complement strand
GGGGGGGGAAGGTGTTCTCAGGTTTGGTTTTGCTTCCTAATACCCTCGTTTTGTTTTGATTTGTAGTAAATGAAATTGACTTTGTGTCTTCCCCAAGTTGAGCCTGTCTTTTGCCCGTGTCCGTTAGCGGTGAGTGATCCCTCCCTGTCCTTGTCTCGACCCACGAGCCTGCCTTTGTATTTCCCCTCATCCCACCGGGGGCGAGGTGGGGGGTGGGTGAGCAGGCGGCTGCCTGGTGCTTTGTTACCGGCTGGGCTGAAACCGTGACACGTTATTGGAAGCTGATAAACTGAACAATGATAGCAGTCTGAATTGTGGATTAATTAAAAAGGTGGCAGCATACAGCTACTTTAGAACGAAGGACAGAAAACATACAGAGTTTCCGACCTAGACGGTTTTAACTAGTGATAAAGTGCAGACTGGACGAAGAGTGTGTCTTTTCCATGTATGTTCAGCTTTCAACGCTTAGGAGTTTGTCTTCATAAGGAAGAAACACATTTAATGGCTGTTTGCTGTGATTTGTGACCCTCTAGTGTAGTTAAGGACTGAAAGACACACTCGGGGAAGGTAGGTCCGCACGTTTCAGTGGACATGGTACAGAAGGGTTGTCAAACCCTGTGTAGTGATCACAGCATCTCATACATCTTATTAATAAGAACAAAATTCAGTTGCCCAGATGAAAATCACTCCTGACCAGACAAGAAAACTAAACGAGGTTGTTCTTTATATCAGTTAAAATACAAATTGCCCTGTGATCGTTTTGAGTTTGTAGAAGATAACTTCTTTTTCATGTGGCATCACTGTTCTTGGCATCTTTCACCATGGTATGCCGTCTTGGACTCAGGCCAGATTAAGCAGCCGAGTAGCTCTGCCTTTAGATCCAAAGGCACAGGAGAGTAGAAAAATAATTCTCCAATGTCAAAATCTATTTTCTTACTTTTTGCAGTAGCTAACATTTTGTGATAGATATACACAAACCCATAATCATATAATGAAACGGTTTGTTTTATGAGGCTACAAGGACATATGTGGGAAAGAAATATGATGCATTTTAAAAAATTTGTAGCAATGAAGATTATTCATGTGATGTTTGAAGTTAATATTTTGTAATCTTGCTATGGTTGTGCTGTGTAAAATGAGCATTGGTATTACTTAAGACATCACGATGGATCATAAACATCACCTGACTCCCAAAATCTCTGATTTTTGTCATCTCTAGTTCTACCACAAGAAGACTGTGAGAGTTGAGAGTTTGTTTTGGGGTTTGGGGAGGTATTTTGAAACAGTTCTTGCTTTGTTGTTTTGTGGTGTAATTGAGTGAGGTTCAAGAGATAAAGGCACTTGGTAAACCCACCAATGCAAATGATGTCTGTTTTGGGATTAGATTTCAGAGGTTATTAAACTATTGTTTTTCTTGTTAGACCCAATATGTATCTAAAGCATTTCAATATTCTAGACTCTTTTCTTCTTCTGCAATTCACAGACTGTTTTGTTTGGCAGGAAAATTATTTCTTAAAAAATCTATTAATTTATTTTTGAAAGTTTTAATTCAAGTTTGAAAATTTTAACTGACCTAAAAATTCTTGAAATCTGTGTATCTACTTAAGCTTCTTGTAGTTCTGTAAGGTAATTGCTGGTGGTCACTGTTTCAGGGATGAGGAATAGACTGAACCCTCAATTGGTTAGAAAAAAGCAAGTTTGTATTTCCTCTAGAGATGAAGCCAAAAGAGGGGAAAGTCTAAAGCAATACTTTCTGAGGGTCAGCTGGAACTATTTGAGTGAGGATGACACTGTGTGAATTGCACTGGTTTTCATACCAAAATACGCTATCAATGCTCATTAAAGCCCTGCAGTGAACGTTGTCATTTTGGTAGCCAAGGATGAGTTTCCTGGTTAGGAGGAGACAGTGTGTATTATTACCTTACGGTTTTGTCACTGCTGGATTTGCTCTGTTTTGAATTTGGATGAATAATTGCTGAAGTTTTTGTGTTAGCTTCTAACTTTAAAGGTGTTTTCGTTGTTGATATTAAAAGGACTTAAATTTTTAAAATCACTTCGATGCTTTTCAGTTTAATATATTCCAGCTAAGGAAGTAGTTGTTTACAAAGATGAAACTTCTCTCATTCCCATTTCACAGTTAAGCAGAAATCGAAAGGATGTAAGTGTCTTTCCGCAGGAAATGCAAAAAGTGAATGTCAAAATCTGTACCAGATACATTTAGAAGTACTATAGGATACGGTCTGTGGGGATGGGTGCAAACTTGCAGGGCTTGTGATGATGAGATCCCTGTAGATTCAGTCAAGGTCATGAAATCCGTATAATCTGTGAATAGACCATTGTGCAAAGTTGTGCTTTCAAAGGTTGAAACTTACTAAGTGGTTTCTCAGGAGTGTGAATTGTCCAGCTCTTGAGGAAGAAAAACCCAGAATCATCCCCATCCAAAAAAGTTGTCATAGTAGTGGAATATGAATTTTTTTTTCATTAAAAACTCTCTGACTGCTTTTTTTTTTTTCATTAAAAACTCTGTAACGGCTTCCTGGTCTTCAGAGGCTTGTAGGAGATGTAGATGCTAAATCAAAGCTGTAATGAGATGGTAGAGCAATTATGTACAGTGTTGCTGACCATTATACCAGCATCAGTCCTGGAGGCACATGCCTGAAGGGAGTGAAATGGTCCTCAACCACTCCTATGTAAGACCTAACACCACTTAATCAATGTTAACGTTTAGGTAATTAATAAAGCTCAATGATTTACCAACAAACTTTCTAAAAAACTTCATTTTCAACCATTGTTACCACAGAGCAAGTACTGTTTTTCCTGTTGCTGTTCAAATTAGTTGAGAAGGAAGTTGAGGGTTTTATTGAACTCAGGCTGTAACTTCTGAACTTCTTCCACACATCTCTTAGCTTTCGGTTTTTCTTTGGAGCATCAGATATTGCTCAGGTGCAAGAAGGTTGCCATCCAAATGGACTAGTGGTTCACTATAAACTGCCATACACACACATATAACTACTTTGAAGGTTATTTCCTACCTCATTTCCTAGAGTCAATTGAACCTTTACCCATGAGGTACGCTTGAACATTCAGAAAGTATGAGTTTCCCATAACTTGAAATACTGGCTACAGGAATAAAAGCCAGCTAAATTCTCAATGACAAATCGAATGTAGAGAAATGTTGTCTGGCATGCTAAAATAATATGGGCATATAGTAATGCATGATACATCATGCAATGCATTAAAAAACAAAAAAAATAAAGACATAAAATAATGGGGAGGTTCTCTTTCTTCCTGTGAAGATCATCAATATACAGTAAGTCTCTTAAAGACCAGTGTTTAAATTATTAAGACTGCCAGTTTAATGAAAAAGTAACAGCTCAATTTAATAATTCATGACAACAATTCAAGGCAAAGCACACAAAATATTTTTAGCATGTGTCTCAAGAATAGTTATACACAGAAATCCAAAATACCAAAATATGCAATGTTACACACAGTACGTTCTTATCTGTTAGCTCTGGTAGAGGGAATAAACATTTTTTCCTGATGAGAAAATCAAAGTTGTATGCCATTTCGGTGAAGTCAAGTTGACACCTGCAGAGAAGCAAGTCATGACATTTTAGCTGACTGTTTTGTGTTCCGTTCCCCCCCTCCCCCAGTTGTGGTTTGTTTCTTCATTTTATTTACCCTGACAGACAAAAGAAACCCAGATGAAAATGTTTAGATGAGGATTTGGCATCCTTTCTCATAATTCTTTTTTTTTTCTTCTTTTTCCTTTTTTTTTCCTCTGCTAAATAGGTAGTTTGTACATTCTGGGCTGTGACAGTTCTACAGAGGAGAAAAACACTTGAACATTTTTGTATTACAATACAGTGTCCTTCTTCTCTTTCTCTTCACACCCCCCACTCTCTGATTTCTCAAACGTAGCTACATTTATCAAGATAATAAGCCTCAGATTTCATAATAAGAGATGTATTTTCATGTCATCCTGGCATAGTCCTGACTGACTGAGCTAGTAAGATCCTTTAAAAAAATATGAATTTAGGATCAATAATATTTATAGCTCCATTTATAAAGCAGAAGTCAAAGGCATGTATAATGCTGAATTTATTAAGGGAGCTTACACTAGGGATTTTGTTTACTAGCCTCTGATCCTACCTCCACTTTTTAACATCTCATTCTTTAACAAAAACAAATAAAAGTTGCAGGTGTTCATAAATGTAAAAAAGCACATAAGGAAGCTCACAAATGATATCTATTGTGACCTAATATTGCAGTATAGGGTACCCATCAACTGTGTTTTTTCCTAGCTGTATCTTATTTTTGTTAACTGTGGGCACCATTAAAGGATATGATAAAGTTACTGTAATGGAATTGAAATACATTTTATTACATCAATATAAGTTCCATTTACTGCGCAATATGACAGTGCTTAATAATTTTATATTACAAGCATAATTATGATATCAAATTAGTAATTTTCACAAAGTACTTGCATTAGACACTCATATGATATGATGCAGTATATTCCAATTCTCTGTGGTGCCTGAAAACACACGTTCCTTTTAATGGGGAGAAAAGCAGAGATGTGGTAAAAGGAAGCACCTCATAACTCCATCGAGCAATTTCATAAGGACACTTACTTTCCTCTGGGGTACAGATATTACCTAGATTGTTTTATAACTAGATTCCACTACACTGTTGGTAAAGCTAGAAAATTACTGAAGCCTAAAAATTGTGATAAGTCTTCCTTTTTGGTGATAATGTCAAAGGTCCCCAAAACTACTGCCTTGCTATTCTGAGCGGTCTCTTAGTTTGACTACTTCCACTGCTACCAGTAAGGCTGTTCCCGATGGTGTAAGTTGTGGGAAGGGTTACAAACTCCAGTTCAGAGTCTGAAAATGTGAGCTAGTGGAGCTGCAGAACACCCTTGCGAGGTGGAAAAAGGAATCGATTTGTGTCCCACTGAAATGCAATTCCTTCCAAGGTAGAGCACAGCGGACTTGGCAGTGCTGAGCCGCATTGGTTTTAAGGCAGGAACAGAAGACTTGGATCCAGGTGATGTAACTGTAGAATCTTTTTTTCCTCTCCTTAGGGTTTTTGCATGGAATTTATTTTCTATTCAGGTGCTGACAACTTTTGCAATGCAAATTTGTTCAAGGGTTTGGCTTTTTTCTTCTAAAATAAATGACAGAATGCTATGAAGATTCACTAGCATTTTAATAAACCTTTAAGAGTCTGCCTTAAATACCAGTTTTTTATACCAGAAAGCTCATCAATATCTAGACAGCCATGCAAACAGCTAGGAGGCCAGTCCATTAATGAAATGTTAATGACTGAATTAGACCTGTAATAACAGAAGTAGAATGTACTGCTGTGAGTCCATTAACATCAGCAGACCCTGCTGGGAAACAAGTAAACACAACATACAAAGGGAAAACTTGTGCTAATAAACAGTGTTTGTGCAGTAAAGGTGCTCGAAAGCATGAGTTGTAAATCCCCTTCACTGCTATGCTAGTGTCATTTTTTTTTTTTCAAAGTTTATCCAAGCAACCTAGCTCAATATACATTTCACAATGTGATAATAAAATATGCACAATGGCATTCGTGCAAAGTCCATGCCCTGATAGCAAGCCAAAGCCTGCTTCCAAATATCCTGACAAACATGTCTATTGTGATACGTTGTAAAAACAAGCAGCGTTCAATGGCAATTGCAGCTCCATGCTGCAGCCGGTCCAGGGAACAGTAGTTATCACCTGATAGATGGTTGACCCAAGTGAAATGGAATTTATGGTCCCTAACTAAGGCCCTCGTAGACATCACAGAAACTACCACTGTTGGCACTAATTACGAGAGCTATTAAAGTTTTATTTGGTGCCTTAAAAGTTGATTGTGCTTTGCAGAAGGTGTTAACCCTAACGAAGGCGATGGGAATAGCAACATTGCTAACAGCTTCATAGGTGACCTTGTAACCCACGGTGTAAGAGTTCTTGGCTTGGGATATAGAAATTAATGATTTGACTTCTTGGAAAGAGAGCTTCTCATTCCCAAATATATAACTCACCTTTTTCAATGAAAGTGAAATAAAAATATTTGCCTTGTCTTCCGGTCTTGGAAACCTCAGCAATTTCCTGTAAGGCAAGAACCCAAACCACTTGCCACATCTTCCCACTGTGCAAAAGCTGCCTGTCAGGCTGAATTGTGGCAGCTTTTATAATGCAGTTGTCAATAAAAATTGCATACAACTTTGGTGCATTGGAAAGCAAAATGTGTGTCCACAGCACGTGTCGTAGAAAATACAAGAGAATAACCCCCAAACTGCTGCTATTACACTGTTCAGTCTTTTACTGAACTCCGATTCCCTTCTTTTAACCTACTCAGATCTGCGGTGTCAGTACCAGCTTCCATGCAAATGCCAAGGAGGGGGGAAATCAGGATTCTTTCCTCTGGGTTTTGTGGAAGTTGCTGCTTATTTCATCTCCCCTGCCACTGCTACAGCAGCATGCAGTATTATTTGGTCCCATTCATATCACTTCTAGCAAGGATCTCCGCTGCTCTTGTTCCCTTGTGGCACCTTATAGGCAGATGAGCAGTTGTCACTAAAGGATTATAGCTAGAAGGAGGGACCTGGGTGGTCCAGCGGTTGGGGCACAGCAGTTTGTTCTTCATCTGTTTCTGATAATACAATCCTGTGCACCTTCATATCACCCACCTACCCACCTTTATTTTTTTGCCTTTCCTTTCCTTCTCAAGATTTATATTATCTTTTTAGTTGATTTTTTCTTGTACCACAACAAGACTCTTCTGTTGGTTTTGGTCTTACAGTTCCTACCAAGATGCAACTAATAATAAAGAAAATAGGAAAATAAGATAGATAAAATATACAGGAATTATGTTTGTGTTGTGAAGTGAGAGAAAGACATGAGAAGGGAAGTGGGGTAAGAATTGTTAAACTATTTGCTGAAATAACTAGCAAATTTTGGTTGAAGTGGAGTGTGACTGGGAAGAGGCTGTACAGAGTAGGAAAGTGATGGGCACCCACACTCCGTGAGTCAGCCAAGCATCGGTACAGGAAAAGGCATGCTGCACTGATTTAATGGTGGATCTTCCTCCCAGAGGGCTTAATATGGGCTGCAGAAATCTAAACTGCCCTTCTGGCCTGTAGGCAACAAGTGGAAAACGGAGACTGAAGTGCTTCCTTGGCTAGTGCTGGGGATATCCCGTGCAGATACTCATCTCAAGGCTCTGGTCCTCCTTACACAGCCACAGGTGTATAGCAGGCAAAAGGCTGGCGGAAGCAGTGAAAAGCCAACATGTCTGGATCTTATCTAAACTTCTTAATTTTTGGCAAGGTGTAGAAATTTAGATGGAGCTCAGTATCTTATTCCTGCTCCTGGAAACCTCCATGTATCTCCCATGGGCTCTTCCAAGGGGCTGCTTTTCTCCCACCTTGCCCTTCC
Organism: Elanus axillaris; assembly: GCA_026212715.1. Classification (NCBI taxonomy): domain Eukaryota; kingdom Metazoa; phylum Chordata; class Aves; order Accipitriformes; family Accipitridae; genus Elanus; species Elanus axillaris. Next base: position 50,034,626 of record JANZLQ010000001.1, on the reverse strand, counting down.
CTGCGTGCAGGGGTTTGATTTGTGCTTTATTCTGTAAGAATACAATCATCCCTGATTTTCCCAATGCCATTAAAAAGGAACCCCCGCAGTGTTTCCGCAGGAGACTCATTTGCAATAAGGACAGCTCATCCCAGGGGTAGGATACTTGGGTATGATGTAGGATATCTGTTCCCAGATCCCAAGGTTGTCATAGGCTCCACATGCCACCTTGAGCAAATCAACTTCACACTGCGTTTCAGGTCTGTATCCCTAAATTAGGGGTAATATTCCCTCCATAACTTATAATGGTGCCTAGAGGGTAAAACCATTAAAGAAAACAACACTGGGGGGGTGCATAATACCTAAAATAGAAAATATCTACATTATTAGTTTCTTTCAGGTACCATCCTAATTTAAATTTTGGGCAACCATCTAACTTTCTGAGTCCATAGTAGGATTTTGGTTTTGGGGCACCTTATTTGTTTCCTAGAATACCGTAACACTGAAGGACTGTACAGTGGAAGCTAATTTAATTAGAAAGAACACAGTGAGCTGTTTATGTGCGTGAAGAAATAAATACAGTATCTGAGTACTGAACAAAATGATAGTATCAACTCTAAGTCCTGTGAACCACTTGCTACTCTTCCCTCTGCACAAAAAATAAACCCTTGTCATGTTTTCTTAGCTGGGCTGGACTTTAGAACCACAAGCTTGTGTGAACCTTGTTAAATAATATTAACATTTTTTTCTTTTCAGAAAAAGCCACTTTTTTTTGTATGGTAATTTGAGTAAGTTGCACTCTCTATATAATTTGCTTGTCAGCAGAATAGACTTTTTTCTGTCTTTTACCATTTTTACTTGTATCCAGAAGCCTTTGTCAGCTTTCTTACTGCATTTTCACTGGCAGTCAAAATTTTAGGAAGCAAGATTTGTACAGTATTCACAACTGTGAACATGATACCAGATCTAAAGTTCAAACCGTACAGTGAAATGGTGCATGAGGAGGAGGTCAAAGGCAAGTAGTAACGTCTGACAAGACAGCATCTGTTGGATCAGAGCTGCTGGACTAATCCTCTGTTTCCAAAATTTCCTGAGCCCTTGAGCCCACTGTTTCCATTTTATGTACCTCAAGAATGAAAGACAAACGTTTGGCGAACAGATTTTATGTTTGATGACTGCAAAGTGACGAATAAAATAGTAACGTGACATAAGATTTTCAGTAATAAACTCACTAGAAAATAAGTTGGTGCAAGTTGTTCAACTTACTGATTTAATTGTGGCATCAGTTACCAAAGGCCAGAGATTTCGTTTTGTATTGTGCAACTCTAAGACGATGTGAAAAAAATTATTTTTGTCTTGCCGTTTTTAGTCTCTTGGGACAAACCATACAAATGTAAATGAGAATCTAGTGGTAGGACCTTGACTGATGGTAGGATCTGGTTGTTTATAATGTAAATGGACTCAGCAACACAAATAGTCTGCTCTTCACTGACGTCTTTGAAAAGCAATGCTTAGGTATTTAATGAAAACCCCAGGTTGTTTATACTCTTTCTTGAACCTCTGCGTCATATACATGGAAAGCTTTAAGGACCAGTGATGACTTGGAAGATGAAGATTTGTTTGTAGCTGATTTTTCAAAGCTCTTAGAATACAAGCTCTGAAAAGTTATTATTAATACAGGACAGTGCGTGTGATGCTTTGTCTGTATGAGTAGCCTGTGCAAAGAAAGAAACTTTTAAGATAAGCCAAAATAATATTTTATTGTGTTGTTCTCTTTTTCTTGTCTCTAAATTGTTATCCTTGGCACTCAATAACACTTTTATTTCATAGCATTTATTATTTCGACTTGGGGTATTCAAATGTGTATTTACAGTAGATGCAAAAGCCTGTAATTCTCAGCTGAGTCACACCAATTTCAAATAAGATGCGATAGTGGGAAGTGAAATAGCAACACGAATGTAACACAGTGTAACATGTTAGAAGGAATAATTAGGGAAATGTTTGTAGCTAATAGAGATAAATTAAGAATCTTTGTGTTTTTTCATGTACACATAGTGAAAAACCTGTTATCCTGAGAAGGGCTTTGGTTGAGGTGTCCAGTTGTTGGAAGTGAGAGCAGAGGTTGACAAACTCGATGGAAGGAAGGGACACAACAGAAGCAGAAGTTTTGAAAATAGGGAGAGGTGTTTGAGAGGCAAGATCTGGAACAGAAGGAAGAACAAGAAGCTCGAATGTGTTGTGGGAAAGCCAGAAGGAGATTCAGCAAAAAAGGGAAGAGGTTGTGAGTCTTCCTTGACTTTTCAAGGATGATAATTTCAGTGACTGGATGTTTTATCCAGAGTGATGTAGGCATCAGGGTGATGGGATGAGGGCAGTTGTAGCGATCGGAACTGCAGATGAAAACCTCTCAGACAAGAAGTTTTAGCTCTGGGGACAGACACAAATGCTCTTAGTGGTGTGGATGACAATTCAGGTTGGGCCTCGGTGCTGTGGAGCTGCCTGCCTCTGCTGCAACGTCTCGCTCCATCTCTCACCTCCCATACTGTGTTCAGGCTTCCTCCTTTCCCCTGCGTAGGAGTCCTTTTGCCCTGATGCTGCAGAAAGCCCCGGGTGCCTGGGAAGCCTCCCTGGTAACCCAGCCTGCGCAGATAAGGTCGACAGGGAAAAAGCTTCTCACTGCGTACCCCGACATCCCGGCAGCTGGACCCCAGGCACCAAATGAGAATAGTTGCTTTTAGTCCAATTTTACAAACTTCAGAGGGCAGAAAAGTTTCACCAGATACATTTGTTTGTCTGATTTTGCTGCCTGGCCTTGTACAGTGATGTTTGCTGAAGTATTAGCTAGCTATCACTTTAAATTTTTCTCGCTTTGAGTCATTCCATCCCCTATATAATTTGAACAGGTTTTTGAGTAATTATTTCTCTCAATAATTACCATTATACAATTGCTATAGCTGCCAGTTTTGTTTTTCTTTCCTGCCAGAGAATAGCAAAAATGTATTACGCATTTGTGTAACTTATGGTCTTTGATTCATGTTTAAAATGCATGGAATATTTTTCATTTTCTGTTTGAGGCAATACCTCATCTGGGATCATATCTCACAGTGTAAGTTTACACTGTGTAAATGGATGCCTTGTACTGCAACGGGGTATAATCTACAATGAAAAAGCAGAAGAAATTAAAAAAAAAAAATCTAAATTTTTAAGGTGTTAGAGGGCTGGTGAATTTTAATGGCTGCAGGTAGAGGCATAGCGCATCTGGACAGTAATGCAGAAAGGTTTTATGTATGGTCTTTTTTTTTCTTTTAAATAAATTTGATTTGACCATCATTAGAGTCCTTTGCTCTTGTCTTTTGATGAGGATTCTAGGAAATTGGTCTGCTAGCGTGCGTGGTTTACTGGCAGGGAGGGCAAACTGGAATTTGCAGGCTCAAGTGTTCCTACTGGATGTCTAATTCAAGAAGTTGTACTTCCCAATAGAGAGAAAAGAAAAGTTTCTTAGCATTGAGTTTTCTGTATGTGCTTGTTTTTCCCCAGGGTAGGTGGGAATAGGTGCAATAGGTTGGAGGAGAGGGGTGGCAGACTTGTAAAGATTGATGTGCAGAGAAGAACAATTTCTGGTACCAAACCCAACCCGTATAAAAGCCGAAGCTCAGCTGGGTGCGTGGAGGACATGAGGGCAGCCTCTCCATGCCACAGAGAAATAATGAAATGAGGGGTTGTTGTTCTAAAGGAATAGGTGATGCTATTTCAATACTGATTTATTGCTTTCTACTGTCAAGGGTAAATAGAGAAAAAACATTTTAATCTCATGAGTCATGCTGAGTTTTCCTTTGAGGGACACTAAAAATTAAAAAGTAAAAAAAAAAAAAAGGAGAGAGAAAGAAAAAACTGAGAATACTTGGAGTCTGTACGCATGAACATGAGACACTTTTTCTAAAAGAGATTTGGATTGGGATTAAAGTTTGCACAATGGCACAGTTTATAACTGCAGCTAGAGCAGGGTGCTTGGAAGAGAGTAGACAGGTCCTCTGTGTCCATATTGTATGTTAGGCACATGGGAGCTTGGACACCTAACTCTTCTTTGCCTTTTAATATTTTGACTTTAAGTGAGCAAACAGGCTGAGCATACAGATGCATTTGATTACTAATGATCATTATAACATGAGCAGCACCATGATTTATTAGAATAGTTGTTGAATGGGATTCCAAGAAAAGGTAATTGTTTCGGAGTTATCCCCACAATTAATTTCACATGTGTGAAGGCCATTAACTCCAACTGCAGGCCATGGGATACGTGTAAGTGTTCACAGCAAGAGCTGAGTTTGGAGACGGGAAGGATGGGCCTCTGGCGATGATGGCCGATTTCAGGGGAAGCTGAGTGCAGGATGGGTTTTTTTTTTCTGCTCTGTCTCCTGACTTCCTCTATGAACTTAACTAATTATTCAGTTCCTCTGAAATGACAGTGTTTATCAGTGGAATTAAATGTTGACGAAATGGAAACATCAGACACCCTAAGGTGCTTGGACTATGGCAACAGTAGCTTTTGTAAGTAGTAGGATCTAAGTTTTAACACATTATTATCATTGATCCTCAGTTATCCATAGGTTTTTACAGTGCTTGCGTTGTTGTCTGAGAGTAGAACGAGGTAAAATGTCAGACTATCGTAACAAATTTGTATGTATTAGCAGAATGACTGCTTGTACTATACCATGAAACGGTAACAAATACAGTGTGCCAAAAACCCAGTAGTGTGCATCCTCAGCAAACAAAATATATATGCTATGACTTGTAATACACTGAGTTTTGAACAGAATTAATCCTTACTCAATCATTAAACAATAAGAAATATTGAGTTGTTTTTCTTAAGGATTAGGAAAATTCTTTTGGAAAGAGACAAACATTTGTCCCTGCTGGAAGCTCCTTCAGCTGTAATGCATCATTGTGCCTGACCAGCCCTAGAAACCTTGGAAAGACAAAATATGTACAAGCTGGTTGTTAAGCATATGTGATATGTTTTGCCTTGTCACCTGGCAACGAAAAGGTTTTTCTAAACAAATTTCACACATTGCCAAAATTCCAACTTTTTTGAAACACGTAAGCTGCTTATTTTTTATTTATTTATTTTTCCTTTGTCAAATGCAGCCCAAGGTACATCTTTCTCAGAAGAGCAAATGTTATCATTTCTACTGGTGGAAGAAATAACTTCTATAAATTTAATTCACGTGCTGCCTGTAACAGCATTGGGACTGCCAGAAAATATAGGAAATATGCTGTCTTCAGAACTAACTCATAGTCTGTCCTACATGTGTTTTAAAGTTAACAAACCAACCAACCCCCCAAAAATTCTTGATTGACCTAAATTCAGCTAAGGAGCATAAAAATAAAAGATATAAGTGCCGCTAATGATATTTTTTTCAAATGATAAATCATTTCTGGATTCTGTACATTGTTTAGGAGCAATATGTTTATAATATCTGGTGAAAGAGAAGTGAAAGTTAATGATTTTCCTTTTCAAGTTGCAAAGTATTTGGCATGGAAGTGATCAAATCATTGGCTGCTCTGTCTCTAAGTGTTTAGGTCTGGGGAAAAAAGCCCTGAGATGTCATTTACTTGAGCTTGAACTAAAGGTTTGAAGGAGACTACTTCAAACTAGTGGAAAAGCTACATTGCTATACTCCGGCAAACTATAATAACCTCATACATTCAGTTACCTCCTTAATCTGCCAGTTATGTTTTCTGTACATCTGCTGCTATGTGATTACCAATATATTTATCTTTTACCATCAGTCCCTTCCTCCCCTGTGCACGGCGGTGTCAGTGCTGATCCAGGCCAGTGCTGATGGGATCACAGTTCATTACCACGCAGAAGGTGATTGGGATTTGGGCACACAATGGGGCGTAACACCGTTGAGCGAGGGGAGGCAACTCGTTATAAATGACAACGCTGCGGTAATGACACACGGAGTTTGGGAGTCAGCAATGATGAGTAGACCTCTTAGTGTTATCCTTGATAGGAGAAAAAAAGCTGACACCCAGGAAATAAAGATGGATGATTTCCATGTGATTCATACAGGATTTTACTGGTTCCATGCTACCAGTACTGGCATCAACACATGATAAAAATGAAGGGTTGTCACTGGATGTGCACACCACAACGTGGCCATGAGCACTGGAGTGCCACGTATTGGCACTGTGCTGCACGGGAAAGTGTTTAGATTTTTAATTACTACCTTAACAGTAGACTAAAAAGTGCTTTTGTTTCTTGTGCCATGAAAAGAGCAAAGAAGGGCTTTAAAATGCTAAAACAATGGTAGCCTTCTTGCTGAACGATGCAGCACTTTGTAATAAAGAAGTACGTTTTGAAAAGATCTGTATTTTTTCAAAGACAAACATCAAATAGAAGGAAAAAGGTTATGTCACCTTCACCCTCACAGTACTGTCATTTATATGCTATCAGCTCATTAAATTCACATTAAGATACTCCATGGGACTTTAGGAGCTATTAGTGCACCTAAAATGGCATAACAAAATCTCAGTTCACTTTAAGAGAGATGGCATTGCGACATTTTGTATTTCATCACTGAATTATTATAGTCTCAGATGCATTCTGCTGTGATGGTAATGGAAGGAGGAATACTAGAGAGGAAAGCTGTCCATTTGTTTATCCCCAGGGAGAGAAAAAAGAAAGTTTGATAAAAAACTAGAGTGAAAGTAAAGCATTAACAATTTAACCCCTGTAGCAATGCTAAAGAACACACAGGATTTTTATATTCTGCTTTTCAGGATGTTTTAAAAAAAGAAAGAAAGAAAATTTTGTATATAGGGAGTTGCTTCAGGCAATGGAAGGTGCAGCAAATGTACTGCATGAATGCAGGCATCTCAGTCTTTTATAGGTGAAGTCTCTCATGACAGCCATAAAATACCTTCCTTCATATAAATTCTAATAAAAAATAGTTATTGTGATTAAATTTGATGTTCTTGTTAGTTTGTTGTTGTTTCCCATGCCACCCCCCCAGCTTTCATCATCAGCAAATAATTGTGCCGCTATAGGTAAACCTGCAACCCTGTTTTTGTAAATCCCACATGGGATAATTGCTCAGGCACTATGTTCAGGGAAGAGTAAGGAAAACTGAAGCCATACCGAGTTATCATTAAAGAAATAATATACATATACATGAATACTAAACAAACACTGTACTGCTTAATAAAAAAAAGGTATCTGAATTACTAAAACATATATATTTATGTTTTGGCTCTGGAAAGATAGTTTGGTCTGAGGATGTTTTTTTCTACACAGTGCATCTATGTAACTATAACTATACATTAAATACATATATAATATATACTGGAGGATAGAGAATAAGTTAAATTCAGTTTTTAATTTGAGGCAGAGTTAAGCTAATTTTCTTACAAATGTGCATGAATGATTAAAAAACCATCAGAAGTGGGTTGAAGTAGGTTCAGTCAGTTTATGTAATATATTTTTCTCAATATCTATTTAGAATTATTTAGAAAACATGGTAATTCCTTAGAATTGCTTCCTTCCCTCTCCAATCAACACGAAAATGCCATGACTCAAGAGCTTAGCCTCACAGGCAATAAAAAGCCATCAGAACAAAAAGACAATTTGAGAGTCTAAAACATTGCAGAGCCTTCAAATGTGCACGTACGCAGGGAGTGAAATTCATTCCTGTGCGGGGAGCCAGGACAAGCACAACCTAAGCTTTCAAAATACCTCTTAACTGCAATTACCTGATATATCGGTCTTTGGTGGAGCAGCAGTGAATTTCTTCAGTGGAGAGGGAGCTCAAAGACATAGGAAGAGTCATTGCAAAGGAAAGCTCGAGGTTTTGAAAGTAGAGGGGAGGGAAGTAGCAGCACAGGGAATAATCGCTTAATAAATGCACACCGAGCACCTGCTAAATTTAATTCAGCATTTTACTACATTCAGTGCTTCAGAGTGTAATCTCTTTAGCACAGGGATTCTGCTGCTTATTAGATAGTTCACCTGTTGAAAAGCATGATAGACACCAGTTTTATCAGTAAACCGTTTTTGAATGGTTATTCTGAAGGCTAAAACCAGCCTGTACAGTGGATAGAGTTTTTTAATAGACAAAAAAAAAAAAAAGACGTGTTGCGCTTAAACCCTTGGTTTTTGCGTGGCATTGGCTTGCCCTGTCCTGACGGTGTGGGGTGCCGAGTGCTGGATTGGATAGCTTGGGAGACAGCATGGCTCATTCCCATTAATGACTGCTAGAAAGCAGAGAGGATGTAATAGGGAATTTTGTCCAGTCTGGGGCAGGTTTTGTAAAGGTCTAATGAAGGTTTACAGTGCTAGTGTTATTGCTAAAGAGCACTAAATTTAACCTATCTTCAGGCAATGGTGCAGTTAAAGCCGTGAGAAGTGGTTGCCCATAAACAGGGGAACTTAACATTTAGGCTGATGAGAGACAAAAATCAGCAGTAATTGTGTCATTTGGTTGGGGAAGATGGCATACCCTAAGGGAAGGTGTCCAAACCGAAGAATGTCATATGGTCACTGATAGATTGATCTGGTGAAGGTGGCCGTATGTATTTTAAGTGTTCTGTTCAAACCTCAAGATGCAAACTTACTGGGTTACCTGGAGAAATAAACAACTTTGTCTTGTATATTTATTTCCAGAGGAAGCCAACCACCATTTGAATAACCAAATTTATACTTGCCGTATTAGCAGTGACGTAGTGAGGTATTTTGGAGACGTAAATAATTTAGTATGGGCAAGAACTCAATTCATGCTTTTATCCAAGTGAAATCTCCATCGGCAGAGATTCAAGCCTTGACACTGTGGCTGATTTAATCCAAACACCGCAAGAGCACACAACAATGCGCAATTGCACAAGCTTACAATTTCAAGCTCTAAGTCATGCTAGTATCTGTGACCACTTTGTCATGCATTTATGGGCGTTCACCCAGGGAATCCAGAAAGACTTGACCACCTGTGTAAAAATATAGTTTCATAACCCATCATAGAATTTATGTAAACTTCTGTTTAGCTAGGTTCAAATTATTTACTTATTTAGATTTTATTTAGATGGATTTATTTAGATACAAGTAGCTGTTACTGCCCCTTCAATGGCAACATAGTTGTGTAAGAGCCAGTCATGTCCTCAATGGATGAATTAAAACTTGTCTTCATCTGCTAGCTTAGATGGAGGATTGCTTCTGAACCACACAACTTTTAACTCCAGACTAGGTTTTCCTCCTCAAAGTGTGTATCTTGGCAGGGGATATCCTATGGCAAAGGAGCTCCAGCACAGCAGATTCAGAGCAGAAAAGCCTCCAGTGCTGTTGGGAAGACAGACGGGGAGAAATCTTTGTCGTGTTTGTTTCCCTTCTGCAGCCCAGCATAGCAGTCAGGTTGCGGTTAATCTCATTTGGTTCAGAATTTATCAGAGTAGACTAATACTACCCTTTTGAAAGCGAATGTCAAGAGAAGATAGACCACTCCTACTCCAGGCTAAGAGCACACGGCTGGGGGTACTTGCTTTCTACCCTGTCGCTTTTCAAAAAGCAAACGTTGGTCAGTTTATCTGGTGTGCATTATAGTCTGCATCTGCAAGATAGAACTAAAGTAAGTGTTGACCATTACTGTCCACTGGAGAAGCTGATTTTACCTTGAAAACACCGTGCAACCTTTTAGTAAGTTTGCCAAAAGATCCAGTGACTCTGATATTTAATAGCATTCAGGGGTATCTAATTTACAATCTTTTCATCAGTTCCAGATAAGTCATGTTATTTGTTTACTGTAAGTCTATTATAAAGTAGCTTTTATATCATATCTCACCTGGCCACCCAGGCCCTGTCTGTCTTGCACCATGTCTTACTGATCCTTGATGTTTGTTTTATAAGGTGAAACAGAGTCTATCCCTATCCTTGTACAGGCACCTAAACCAGAAATCTCCTTAAGCTAGTAAAGAGCTTAATTTTGCACTTTAGTTTTTTGTCACACCTCATGACATATAGTAGATAATCATTGTTGCCACTAATGGCTTGTCTACAGTGCTAATCCTTTCACAGGAATTAACTGAAACGGCTTGAAGTAAATATTGCTTTGGTTATAGACCTATCTAGGGTTCAGTATCTCGGTATTATGCAGTGTGTCAAGAAAATAACCGTGGGACGCTCGCTCTGCAAATTGTTCTTACAGCTGCACTAGACCTGCCTGGCTCCAAGACATTTGCAGGAGGGCTCAGCGGTACCCAGCACCCTCTCAAAAGCTTGTTGGCCAAAAGTTAAACCTGTCCAGGTTGGTTTGCAGAATCTACCCCAGTATCCCACTCCCAGAAGCTTTTAACTTCCTCAGTACCAGTTTGAGGGGGCTGGGAGTAGAATAAATCAGGAGCTGAATAAATTTATGCTCTTTTGAAGAAACTGATGGGCTACAATGTTAGCATGCACTGTAATATTATTCTAAGCACCCATGATGCTGGTTTTGACACTGACACTCCGCTACAGTGTGTAGGAGAGATCCTGACCTGCCTTCCTCTTGTGGCTACATGCAAGGTACTGTATCAATAAGAAAATTATTTGCATTATCTCATCCAATTAAGAAATGTATTTTGAAATAATGAGGTGAAGCCCAGAGCTATAAAGTGCGGTACATGCTTTGACAAAAACAAACACCACCCCACCCCCTCCCAAACAATTTATAGGCATGGAATGCTTTTACTAGCCTGAATGATGAACAGCAACTTTAGTATTTAGTTTAATATGTAAGCAGTAATATACAGTCAAATGTAGAGTAAAATTAAAAAAAGAAAACGCTATCTCAAAAAACACATACCTCAAGTATGCTTGTTAAATCAGAGAGGAAAAAAATAAAGATTTGTGTTTTTGTTCTGGGGGAAAATAAATATAAATGGTCACAACATGTTTCTAACTTATCTGGACATGGCTAGAGGGAAACACTGTGTAGCAGAGTTCTCCCATGGACTCCAGGCTTCAGTTCAAAGCAGTAATTGTAAGCGATCACTCAGTGCCCTGCTTCAGTCTTGTGTGCTTGTCTGAGCAAGATGATCCGAGATACTAGGATTCCTAGAGGAATCGCCGCCATCGGTGGTGAGATGTAACTCTGGGTCGTAGCCAAATCCCTGACTGGATCCACCACCTCCAAGGCGCAGGAAAAGAAAAAAGTTATCTAACACATTTTCCAGTGTTTCTGTATTAGCTGAACATGGCTTCTAAGATGGTACATTAATATCTATAACCGTATTTTGATTGCTAGCATAAGGCATTTAGCATAATGGCAGTGACTATTGCTAGGGGTTCGGCTATGTGATTGAGTTACTGTGGCTTGACAAATTAACAGACATCAGCTGAGCCCCAGAAACCAATTTGGTGCACCCTCATAGCCTGTGGCAACTGGAAGGTAAAATACATTATCTTCAACTTGAAAGAAAGGACTCTAATATAACTTGTTTAATCCTCTTTGGAGATGGCCCAAGAACATGCAAATTGGGTAGAGCACTTCAGCACATACTTAGTGATTTTTCAATCTGCGGTAACTCTTGTGTCTCAGCTCTAGGTCTATAAATTTGCCTGCCCTGTGCCTAGGTTGCCTTGAGGTCTTAAATAGCCAGTGTCAAACCAGTGTGGATGTCTGCAGGCTGCCTTCTGCAGGATTGACATGTCAACGGAAGGGCCATCAGGAGGGGTGGCGTAAGGAATGAGTGTAAATAAACCAGACAAAGTTAATGCCAACAGGAATGCCACAGCTTGTTAATGCTAGCTCTGTAATACAGTATCTCCACATAATTAGGATATTAGTCGACTTTTAGGCTGGTCCACATTAAGTTCTTATTTCTTCTTTTATTTACATTTACTAAAACAAGGGGCCTTATGTCAGAGGAAATCTGGTGTAGGCAGAAATTAGGAAAGATGTTTCTTAAAATTTGGAGTGACTGAATTTCTTAGTATGGATTTCTAATATATTTGCTTGCTTTCAAAACAAGGTGGCACATGATGTGGCAACGCATGTTACAGTGCACTCAGACACAATGTTAATTTTGTGTACGACAGATAAAGTAGACTTGGGGGATGAATTTAGCCTTATGCGTGTGTCTCACTTTGTTATGAAGTGTCATACATAACCAGCCTCATTCAGACACCGTTCAGGAAATACCCATTCTAGCACTGAAATTGCCAAATACATAGTACTTTGATACTGCTTGTGGTGACCACTGCTTTGGGGAGTGTTGCACTATCATTACGTAGAAGAAACGTGCTGGTGCTTATGGGCATGTTAATTTGGAGGATGCAAATGCCTTTTTAAAAAGGAAACAGGTAAAAGTGTACCTTTCCTTTTATGTTCTTTTCTATGGAGCCATCCTTTATGCCTCCTCTTGATGTGGAGTCCTCAGCACCTCGTAGTAGAAGTATCTTCTCTTGTAGGCCATCATATGGATTTTCTGAATCACTATTGACAACTTGTTTGTCATACAGTAGTTTAGTTTCCTGGGGCCTAAAATGTTTCCTTCTAACCTAAATTCTTGGCTGCAATACATGGGCATCTGAAGGGTATGTAATGTGATGGTCTGAGATCTCTAGGAGATTAGAAAAGATGTGAAGTTTAGATCTGTCCTTAAACTCTGAAACTGTAAACATGGACTGCAGGGGCATAAGTGGAAGACTGACCACCTGGACTAAGATCTTATGTAAAAACAAGTTACAGATAACAGAAAAAAAAGTCCAAGCTCAGAAGAGGTTAAAGTACAGTCAAAACCAAGACTGTGATGAAATGCAACAGAATGCACACAAGGCAGAATAATGATCCATATGCTATAGTACAGAAAGAGAAATGGTTCAGTAAGTAGAAAGTTGCTGCCATACTGACCACAAAAAAGCTTTCAGACTCAGCATGAAAAAGCTCTTAAATTTTCATCCTTACGCGTAGCAGCAGTAAAAAAGAATGAAGGGGATTACAAATCAAGAAAATAAACCAGATAAATTGGAACCAAAAAAAGAAAAATTTGAGAAAACCATGTTATAAGTTCATATAAATTAAGAGTTGATGAGAATCGCCATGGATCTAAGATTGGTTTCAAGTCTTGGTGGTTGCACTCTTTGCTTGATCAGATTTCAAAACAGGTATGTTTATCCTTGACAAAACCAGCCCTGGTCCATGGTTACTTATATGAACATTTAGTAAGCCATAAAGAGTGAAATCCTGCTGTCCTTACTCAGTTCTGATTGCCAACAGGAAATTGTACGAGTGATGAGATAGGGCCCTGGGTGACCCTTATACTCTGATGTTTTTGAGATCCTGTTTTCTCAGTTAGGATGGGTGTAGATGGAGTGTATGGAAAGGATGGCTTAGGAAGTATTTATCAAAGCCTGCATGTCCCTTCAGTGGGTAAACACTATATTTATTGAATTTTTAACAGTACCTATAAATTTTTATTTTATTTGTTTTTAAACAATGAGTCATTTCGGTGCCTGGCACAGATGTGTCTGATTTGCTGTTAGCTCAAATCTGGTTTAAGAATGAATGAGTGATGCAGCCAAGATAATGTGATACTCAAAGCTTCTGGCTAGACCAGAATCCTATATACTGTACCATCTACTCTTATAAACATCTTTATGATAATATAATTAATAAACCTGGTAACCAGTTAAATGATAGATGTGGAGAGTACTGCTTGCTGCCTAGAGTGTTGGCTTGGTACTGAGGCAACTAGCTGTACCTAAACCCCTGCCAGGTGGAATGATTTCAGGCAAGTCAGATCACCCTGGCTGTATCTCATTTTAACTTTAAATTAGGGATAATTAGCTATGCTTTTCTCCTCTATAAAGTCTTGAGATTTGCTGCTGAGCTAGATATCATTGTTTTATAGGAAATCAGCCAGATCTTTAACTCTAGTTTTTAGCAGAGGAAAACATGTTAACAGAAAAAACAATCAGTGATGTATGCTAATAATTACTCTTATAAATACTTTATTGTTGTTGTTTTGACTCACAAGAATATGCAGGATCACTTCACTGTTTTCTTAGAGCTGCCTAGTAGTCTTGCATTAGTTATATTGCAGATTTCCCTTCATCTCATTAAATCAAGATCTATATCGGACAAAACCTGCTGTCTGGGCTTACCATCCGACAATATTTGCTTGATGAGAACTTCGACTCTCACTAATAAAGAGAGAAACCATCCCTGAGCACATCCGTCGGTATAAGAACTGCCTCAAGTGTATCCAGCAACTCCTCATCCAGACTGCAAGGTCTGAAATGGATCTGCCAGTGCACTGACCTTGACTTTGCCCTTATTCCAAGTATATGTATTGCTAGATATCAACAATCTAAACAGAACTAAAACCCTAAGCAACCAAAATATAAACAATCAAAACAACAAATGCATTTGTTGTATTAGCTGACAGCACCCATAATGTCACTGGACAAATATGTAAATACTGACCTAAATCCTTTTGCTAGAGACTTTTATATTCACTTTAAATGTTGGAATAGACAGCAGCTCCTGCATGACTTGCCCTCGGTCTGACCAGAAACCTGGGTGCCCACGCAGCCCCGGGTGCAGAGCTGTGCCACAGTCATTCCTCCTTGGAGCTGAGGCTTATTGTGATTCTGTGGGATTCAGGAAACTGTGCTGGAAACAGGATTTCATTCTTCTGAATTTGGCACTATTCATTAGCATTCAATTAATTAAAACCAAACCTTTAACATTTTTGGCTGACTTGAAAAAATAGACATCTGAATATGCAGAAAACGGAGTACTGACCCAATCCATCAATTAGTCGGACATTAATTGCATTTTTTCCCACTGACTTCAGGAGCTGTAGATCATACCAAATGTGGTAGGCTCTGTGGAATCAGTTTTCTACTGCTGAAGCCAATGACTTTCATAGGTGTTTCCTGAAGCAGGTAATTAACAACATTAACATTCCTTTCCATTTATTTCAATGGCTAATGGAAACAAGATAATAATTCTTGGGTGGTGTTGTGGTCATGTTGGTCAAAATAGGGTATTCCAGCCTCACAGATGTCGAGGGGCAGAGCTCAGATTTTGTACTGCCATGGAAATGGATATAAGCTGGTTCTCATTCTTAGCCTTTTGGCTAAGCAGGAGGTGTTCAGTTTTCTCAGTATTGCCTCCTCCCCAAAGAGCAGGAAAGGCCGGTGGTCTCAGTCAAGATGAAACCAAAAGGCTGGACAGATTTTCAAATGTACATTTTTAAATATCCAACATTTTTTGCAGTACTCATGAAAATAACTGCCACATACATTTAGTTGGTACACATGCATGCGCACAAACCCATTAGGTGTCAATAAGGGGCTAGGTTAACTAACATATAAAGTCCTGACCTGAAACCCTTTTGCAGTGTTACGGATGTAA
The DNA here is from genome assembly GCA_026212715.1 of Elanus axillaris. NCBI lineage: Eukaryota > Metazoa > Chordata > Aves > Accipitriformes > Accipitridae > Elanus > Elanus axillaris. Next base: position 50,019,261 of record JANZLQ010000001.1, on the reverse strand, counting down.
ATCATCTGTGTCCAGTGAAATGAAAAAAGTAGCCAGTTCATCAGAATTATTAAGTATTCAAGGAACCCTATCTTTACATTGAGATAACTTCTATAAAACAGACTTGGAATAGTTTTAAAAGTTTCTTACCCCTCTAATGACAAAGTTTTTTTGGTAAGGATTAGACAATTGCTAGTGTTAATAAGTCTAATAGTAACTCCTTCTAAGTCAGTAACTCTAAATCTGGACCAACGCTTCCTTGCTCGGATGGTGTTCACCTTGAGATAGGCAGCGTTCCCCTACTACTGGAGTGCTGTGCTCTGGTTTTTACACAATATTAAGTATTTGTAGTGTTTCCAGCTGCTTAACTCAGACTGATTTCAGCAGAAGCTAGGCAGCTCGCTGCCTTCTGGGAACTATGATGTAATTTACTATGTATAAAATGGCAGTAATGCCATTCACCTGCCTCAGTGAAATTTTATGATGAAACTAAAGACTAGAACTGTCTTTAAGAATGTTTCTGACAGCACACTTTTCAACGGCTTTTTGGGAAAACATTTTCTGTTGCTGCACGTTCTGTTGAGGGATGTGTAAGGAGCCAATTTATTAATGTTTTTAAGGAAACTGAAAAAGTTTCAGTATTAATTTGTGTTTCCCCCAATTCCAGCAGTGCTTCCGATCCGATACCCCTGAGTGCCCCTGACCACCATACACCGGTGTAAAACCACCCAGCAGTCACATCCTGGTGACTAGAGCTGGGATCCGGAGGCACCTGAGGCACAAGGTGTTTTGAACAGTTACCTCCGTTTCAGGAGCATCAGGCGGATCTGGCCTGAGTATTATGCTGTCGTAATTTCTGTTTGGAATAATTTGTAACGATAATCTGGGTGATTGTAAACATGATTAACAAGGATGAAGTGTTACATTTTTTCCTAATAAAAAAAGTCTCATTTTGGGCTGTGATAGTGATGATATAAAAAAATCCTATTTACTCTGATACAGGGAGACCCTCAATGCAAGGCTGTTATGCACAAGGAAGGACACTTTCCTCTGGTAACTCCCATTGCACCAGAGCTGTGGAAATAGGAAAAGCAAATTATCCAGGAAAAGGGTATTATGCAGATTTGAGTTAGCAACTTTGCTGTCATTTATGTGATATTGCCTTAGTTCTCTTAGTTTTTGTATCACCACATTAAGCAAAAAACGATCATTTAAACACACATTCTCATCCACTGAAATGACATGTACTTACTAGCTACAAACTACTGCACCACAGAAGAACTGAGAAAAGAAATAATAATAGAACTGTTCCAATATTTGGCCTCTCATGTAATTGTAGAAGTGCAGTAAGTCACTGCTTTTCTATGATACTAAAAATACCATTTTTAATAGAAAGGTCTGTTATCTGCTATTGTATAATTTCTTCTAAAATACTGAATAACCACGGAAATTTTTCATTTGTAATGTAATTTAATTCTGGATTTTATTTTTGATTATGGCTAAGGTTAACTTTGATGTTTTCAAAATGAATTTCAAAGACCATTTATTCAGCTAATTTTGAAGGCAAAAACACACTGAAACTTTTATCCCAGTTGGTAAGCAGCTATCCCCTAGTTTTATTCAAGTTTTCACATAAAAATGCCAGTCGGGAATAAAACTGACAAATATATTCAATCAAAGATGGAATATTTTTTCCTCTTAAGTTGCAAATGGCTTCATTAAAATAAAAGCACCACCTTAGGGATTGCATAAAGCAGAATATTGGTACCTAAATGGTATTTATGACTCGGCTAAATGTAAAGTGAATTAAAATTTAAAGGATTATAGTCAGGTAGGCCACAGTCATTCGTAGAGGAATGTCCATTAAGAAGATGAAAGAACCTGCAGTCCCCAGCGACAGGAACATGTCGGGTTAGCGGTCAGGCATACCTACACGCTTAGTGGCACTGTAAATGAAAAACATCATGGTTGAACCCTAAGGTACTTGTGTGATGTTTACTTCAGGCAAAGAAAACAAAATCCTTGTGCAAACATCTAGGGATGTGTATATTTTTATGTATATATCTGTGCATATAATATAGATATATATTCGTATATCTGTGTATCTATATATGTGTATATATAACATATGTATATTATACAGAGAGATATATAATATTACAGCACTGGGGATGATAAAAAGCAACACAGTTAATGATGTAAAATATAATCTGTTATTTTACCAGTAGCTTGCAGGATCCACTGCAAATTCACCTGCTTCCAGCTCTTAATAAAAAGTCCAGGCTGCATTTTAAGGAATTTGTAAGACAGGGAGGGACAAGGAGCATTCAAGGTAAAGAGTCTGCCAAAGCACACATCTAATTTTGGACATGAAGGGGGTAGAGTGCTTTTTGGTCTTGTAATGTATTTGCACATAGCTATGATACAGATATGTGTTGCATTTCCTGAATTTTTATCTTTAAGAAAAATGAAATAATTTGCTCAGTTAATTTATTGAACTGAATTCTGGCTTCATTCTTCAACATTTTATACCACAATCAGCAAGTGATTGACAGGAGTTCTTGGAAGATTTGTTTTCTTCCCATCATCTTGGTTTCTTCATGGAACAGCCATTGTTCAAGTTACTACACAGTGGGGAGCTGGTCAGGAAATAGTTTCTCATTACTCAAAGTATTTGTGACCAAACAATAAAATATTCTTCAGGATGTGTGCTTTTAATTTACAAATGCATTTCTATGAAAACCAAGGTTTTCAGTCACAGTTTTTAAGAAGTAATTGAAAAAATATTCAACCATCTTTAATCGAATGTCATTGTATGACACCTATCTATGCACTTTTCTGGCCATATTACTATGGTGTTTTGCTCCAGGCATTGGTCTTGTTTACCTGAAAAAAACCACTTACATCCTAGATGCCATTGAAATAATCAGCCCTGATGTTTATTCACCCAGCGCCAGCCCCCTGAATATAGTACACCCAGGATCTCGACAATTATTTGTGTTGAGAAATAGATATCATGCAATTCACTGCCTTTTAAAAAGACGTGACAAATTTGCATAGCATTCATTTACATAATTTTATTTATTTCCTGTTGCTTCTATCCAGCTACTCCCTATTGTCATGTGTTCCTGGCCCTGTACTTTCCCTTCTCTGCTGCAAGTTACCGGATCTTGCATGCACTTGCCAATACATAATTTGCACAACCATTTCTGTCACCTCTGACTGTAGCCCTGTATGTTTAACTTAGCATATTCTAATACTATAAAGCTTTAAATCCAAAGGAATGTGAGATGGGATATATCTATTTATTAGAATATTAGCATTTCTAACATGACACTTTATACAATGCTTTGAACCACATGGTGCATATTCCTTTATTTAAATAGTACCTCTGAGTCTTAATATCTTCTTTCCAATGTGGACAGATTATTTAAGTGGTTAAGTGGTATCCCTTTATTATCCATCTACTTTGTGCCATACTCTTATCTTTGATAAGATAGGTGACTAGTGGGATGCTTTTTCAAAGTGCATGTCTTTATAGCTCTGCATTCTTATTTACCTTTTTATATGTTTCATTTCTTACTTTATAGTTTTCAAAAATTTTAGAAAATCTTTTAAAGAAAAAAAGATTATTAATAATTAGAAACATGACATTTGTAGAGCAAGCTAGTAGACATTTAGGAGTAATTTTAAAGTGTATTTTCTTCTCTTACTCTCTACCCTTCACTTAAGCATTCAAACACACGATAAAAAATAATGTTTGAGCGAGGGTTTAAAAAGATCTCACAATTGGGCTTTGCAGGCTAGAAGTCCAGTTTAGCAGAATGCTTCTTCTACCTGTAAGTGCTTGTGCTCATACACTATCTGCACTTAAGAAGGAAACCAAATATTTAAAGTAGTCCAGGGGGTTTTCAAGGCTGGCTTATCAACTGTATTGCACTAAGCCCGGATAGAGGCAAAGCAAGTATTTTGTGACTCCGGTTACTGTCATATTCCTGGAGGAAGGAAATGATCCAGGCTCTTGGAAGTGGTGTGGTCCACGAGGAGGCTGGCATCAGGCAGGACTTGGCCAGCCCCACCATCAGTCTTACGGTTTATGCCTGAAGTTTGTTTCTGAGCCCCCCCCTTTTTTTTTCCGTAGGACTCATCCAGGTGGGATTCATGAGTCAGCAAAGCTGGGAGACGGAGCTTACAGCCCGGTTGCTGGTTTCTCATATCAGTTTCATATCAGGTTCTCCTGAAAGGGAATCACGTCCTGTTTATGCAGGAAAAAAAACCCAGTTTATTCTGGACTGCCTTTGTGGTATTAGCGATTGTGTTTTAAATGACTTTGCAGGACGTTCGTGGAGGGATGAACAAAAGGAAAACAGGTTCTGGTGGGCAAAGATAGATGGAGATGCATCGCCAAATAACAAAACTTTTTCAGGGCTGGTGATTCAGAGTGGTTCCTGAGCACTATGTGTTAGGACTAAATGAGTGTAGGGAAAATGAAAGTGAACTTAAGCCACTTTAGTTATGAAGATAAGTTCTGAAACACGGTACTTTTTTGACTGTTTTCAGTTGGCTTGTAGGATGATAACCATAAAACTGTGCTGCAGAGATTTGGATATAACATGCCACGTAAAAATAGAGTATATGAGAAATATGTCTTTAATCTGAGGCACAAAAATAAAATGAAACTATGGATGCTCTGAACTGTGCTAATTGCATTTTGCAATTATGGGGATCTGACTCATAAAAGTACCAGACTGACACCATCGGAAATTACACAAAAAAGCAAACAGAACATTTGGAATTAACTTTTGAAAAGGTTAAAATTTCCTGAGGAAGGGAAAACACACATATCTGGGGAGTGGGGGGGATATGCAGAGTACTCTTGGAGCAGAGAGCTCTCAAAACTCAACTCAGAGGTGGAGCCAAGACAAAGTCACGGAGTTTGTACGTACTATGATAGCTGGTCAAATATGGGCACTCCTTGGTGTATGAAGAGAGTGCCAGAAATGCAATGGGTGATATAGTGAGGGTACTGGCAGGCTAAATGGAGACACTGATGAAAATGGGTGTTATTACTTCAAAGGAGTATGTTAGGGGAGCCTTGTTAGAAAAGCTACCAATTCTGTCAGTTTGTTGGAGAACACTTTATTAAGCTTGACTTGAGCAAACTCTGTGTTAGAAGTGGTTTTAGTATTATAAATATTAAAAAAAAAACCCACCTTTTTTTTGGAAAGCTATTGCTAGTAAAATACAGGACTTCTTAAGTAAAATACAGGGTTTATGTTGCTGAAATTGTCTCCATGAAACAAATTTGTAAATAGGTGAAATCACTTTTTAAGGAGTCTTGTTTGCCATAAAATACCAGGATTCATCCACAGCATGTGCTGCGAAAGGGTAGGGGCATGAAAAACTTGGCAAAGAGCTGGAAGTTGTCCTCCTGCAGACAGGGGTGCTTAAAAGGAGCTGGAAAAGCCCAGCCTTCCCACAATACGTATCCTTAAAAAGATTTTTACTCTAAGGTAGAAGCTAAGAAGTGGATCATGACAGGCTCATTTCTCTGGGAAAAAGTGGGGGAAACACAACAGGCAGATATCAGTCACTGCAAGAAACCACTCAGTAGATTTGGGGACCTAATGGAATATGTATAAGGGAAACAATTTCCATTGCTTATAAAGGAAGAAACATGCATGAGATGACTGATATCAAACACTTTTCTGCTACTGGATGCCCCGGCAGGGATCTGGCAGGTCACTACGTACTTGTACACATTGAGCAGTCACTTTAAGAAAGAGTTTCCACAAAGAATCATTTGGGTTGTGACTCAGCACTTGAGGTAGGTGGCAAAGGAAAACAAAATACATCTTTAACCCCTAGAGGTATTACAAACTATGAAGTTTATGAAGGGTATTTTGGTGTCACTGATAAATTTTGCTAAAAATTGTTCATCACAAAGAACCTAAGAGGAGTAAAGAAGGAAAATGTAAATAACCCAGGACGTAGGCTGGGGTAGAAACAGCTAAAGGAGAACTCTGCACACGGCAGCAATGAGTGAGGCCACCGTCTGTGTGCTCCCCAGCTAATAAAGAGAGGTCCCTTCCTGCAGGGAAAACTTCTCTTTTCCCTTGTTACCCCAAGTAGCAGCTCAGAGCGTTCCCAGGAGAGGTGTCCAGAGAAAACCGTGTCTGGGTTCAAGCTTCATTGTACCCTTTTCAGCCACTGCATTTGCTGGGGAGGCTATACTCCTCCATACTATCAGACATATGTTTAATGTATACCTACACAGTAGTCCCATCACCTCCCAGCCCTCTCTGGGGTTAATGAAGAGGCTGAGGTCCTGCAGATTCAGCTGTGGGTCATTTTTGTGGCCCCACCTCAAACTCATTGCCAGGTCCTTGCATCTGTGTTGCAGCGTGGGCCCCAGAGTTGGGTGATGCAGAAAACTCTTTCCAAGGTTACGCAGGGAGAGGGGTCGCTTCAACAGTTGTACCTTATGCACACCTCTTTATACAACCATGAATCAGGTTAGCAGTGCGTAGGAAAAGCTTTTGGCCTCATTTGTGTGATCTAAAAAGGATTATTCTTGCTTTTAAGTAGGTCATTGTTAGTGGCAAACAATGAAGAACCAGCAGAATATGAAAAGACTTTGTTTTGTTGTTACAGCTATGGTAATTGCAGCCCTCTCAAGCTCCATAGACACCTGAAGGACATTTGCTGTTTGCAGACCTGACTGCTAATGGCACTGAGAAAGTGGTTAGTGTAGTCTGGAGCTCTAAATGAAGTACATCCGAGGTAAAAGCCTGTGGGCTGGCTGGGGCTGGGGAGATGCCGCTCACCCGATGGGGCTGGTGTGAAGGTCACTGCTGGGCAGCCAGCCACCTCCCGTACTGCAACCCGCCTGGGTGCTGTGGAAGGAAGCAGTGTTGAATGTGTTGCTCTTGGGTGGTTGTGAAGCTCTACTGCACGTCAGCACGTCCCCCTGCAATGCCTGAGCAAGAGGGTCCTGCAGAGCCACCGTCACCATCTGCTTCTGAGTGTTGCTGGCAGCTCCGTGGCCCATCAAGGTAAGTGCAGTTTTGGCTGTCTGATGGTTTTTTTTGCGGCATGTGGAGTCTGGTGTGTTGTCTGGCCCTGTTCTGGAGGATTTGGATTGAACTTTTACAGTGTTAATAATAGCGATGTGAGGCTGTGGTGTGACCCCGAGTCAGTCAGAGCTTTGTGGTGAGTTTGCTCAGGCGTCTTCGTTGTTGTGGTCCTTGGGGATCAAAAGGCTTTATGTTCGGTGAAGCTAGGTTTTACTGTAACAAAACTGGAGATAGTCTTAAAGAGATTTGAAAGCTCGTAATAGCCATGGAAGACAGAAATGATTGCTTGCTGTGTCCTTGTGGGCTGCTTCTTGCTTCTAGGCTTGGTTTTGTCGAAGTCAGAGTTGTAGCATATTCTGTGTCGTGCTGAAGAGGCTTCTGGCAAGTTTTCTTTCCATCACCAGGTTTAGTCTCTAGTTTCTCCCAAGTCCTCCTCTGTCCTGCTTTGTAACGCCACCAACCCCTGGACTTCTCTGCCCCAATACAGTTGGCTGGCTGCTCCCAAGCATTTTCTAGAGGTTTCTCCATGATGCATCCCTTTAAAGGTTCATGTATTAATTGTCAACTGAAGTTTTTCAATTAAGAAGCTGAAATATCAAAGACACTTTGGCTGAATCCAGTGCAAACAGAGATACGGCAGTTATTCTTGCAAATCTTAATGGAAATGTGCAGCCAAAGGTATAAATGAAATACAGACAGCTTTGGATAGGAAGCTGAAGATCCAGGAAAAAGGGTTTCTGTAGCAAAACCAGGCTTGAGTTGCTTGCCCTGCAAAAAAAAAAAAAAAAGAAAAGCCTGCCCTTCTCATTTTCCTGCAGTAGACTGCTTTAATGTAGATAAGTTTGTTAATATACATCTAATCTGGTTTTGCTAAATAGAACACAAGTGATATGTAACGATGAATCAAATATCCGCATGAATTTGTGCAGTTTCTAATGGCTTTGGAATTTGTTTGACTGTATTAGCACTAGTTGCTACTAATTGTTTAATGGAAAAAGGCATTAAATTTCAAGTAGCTACCAGGAAAAGTTGCAAAGTCCTAATTTGTCCATTGTTTTGCCAAATAGAAGTAGTGTAGCAGTGAAATATATGCTGTGTCTAGATGTCATTTTGTCAACGGTAAACAGAGCAAGAGCTGCGCTGTGACAGAGGCAGGGAAGCTGCAGCGCCGTAGGAAGATGTACAGCTTGACAACAGGAGAGATGACTTTTGGGTCAGGGAGTTACCGTTCTCTTGAACGGGATGCAGTGTCTGCTTGTGGTGGAAGCTAATGGTGCAGTACTGCTGTTGGAATAAAGGGGCTATTTCAGAAGAGATCAACCGGCCCAAGGGCTGGTTGCAACCAAGGGAATAAGTCTGACTACTTTAAACTGTGTGTGTTATGCTAAGTATTTCTGTTGTTGAGTTTGGGCTGGGGAAGGGGGCAGGGATTGTGCTGCTGGAAATTGTAAGGGTTTTGGCCGTGTAAACTTCTTGCAATAAGGTAGGCTAGCATGTAAACTTGGAAAATTTTAGCTTTTTCTCCCGTAGTTCCCTGAAAGTGGGATCAGCTGGTATGGACTGTGGTAAGAGATACACCTGGGCTGCTATTGCAGGATGAATCTGTAACCTGTGATAAATTTGCATCTAGTTGACCTACTCTGCATGATACTCTGCTGTGGGGGTTGAACCCTATGTGTTTTGCTTTTGACACAAGGATGCTGAAGGCCTGCGGTAGAGCTGTTCTGTCGCACAGAGGCACATGCCTGGGGAGGGAAAGAGTGTTATTCCCAGCTGGGGAGTTGCTGCACTGTACTGAATTCAGCAGAAAACTTCTGATTTGCAGCAGCTGTGTATGTGGAAATAAGTAAAAGATACATTTTTCCATACCTGCCTGAGTTCTTGTCTAGGTATATGACAGTCAGTGGAGTTCACTGAGACTCTTGCTGCTGTTTGTCTGTGCTGTAGTCTGAGTGACCTAGCCTATTTATCGGTAGTAGCAAACTATTAGTCGTTCTCATAAGTATCCTGAACAAAATGTGCCAGCTAAACTGTACTCAGCAAGAGTGAGGGAAGGAGAAAAAACCCACAACTCCACACAGCAAAAAAGCAAACAAAAAACCCCCTTGAACCCTGATCTGACTGTTATGGGAGATGATTATTATAGTTCTTCACTTGCAAATTTTCCATTTGTGTTAAGTTGCTTCCCACAGTCTCTCACTGTCACATTCATTCAAAAGCCAGAATGGCATTGATAGACTCGAGCTTTTTGGCTCGTTCGTCCCAGTTCTGCCTGGAGACTGGACATACAGGATGTAACACAAATCTTCAACCAAAATTCTGCCCTCCTGGTTGTCCCTTTTTACTTGAAAGCACTACTTAGACTTTCCTTGTCCTCCTTTTGTCCCAAGTCAAATATATTTTGAAAACAAAACAAAACACTTGAAATGGCAGTTTTGGAGCTTCTCCCTTGCAAAGCTCTTCCTCCTTCAGATGCTTTAAAAAAAATAAACCCAAACCCAACCAGCTTAAAAATCCTGTTTTAAAGCTTCCTTCACCCTTCACCTATTTATCTTTAAAGCAGTGCAAAGTGAGGCTCTATAGTTTTTTATGAATTAATTTGTTTTGTTTGCAGCTGGTTATCATCCTGCTCTGGAATATTCATGTTAAGTTAGAGAGAGCACTGTGCCATTTTCTAGATGTTATCATTATGGCCTTTTAGTTAAGAATTACCACTGCTATTACAGCAACTACAAGGAAATGCACTCCCACTCATTGCTGTGATAAGATGCCTCACATCCTCCTCCTTGCAATGGTTTCCTTAGTGTTCCACTTCTCTGGTGGAGACATATTTGCAGCAATGATAACAATTTTCAAAAAGAAACTAATAAAATGCGCACACTTTTTTTTTTAAGGCTTGTGATTTCCTCCCAACAAAACTGTCACTGAAGCTAGTAAGCACATTTAGTAGAAATGATTAGAGATGTGTGACAAATTTACAGCAAAATGCACAGCAAAACTGGAAACATTTTTCTTTTCATCAGCTGTATGAAAAGCAAAGGGGGGGAAAACCATGTTTTTCTCTTCCTTTCTGCCTGACAGAATACTTCAAATTTAAGATATGGGAGTATAAATTCTGAGTAATGTTTCTGTTAAAGTATCAGCCAATTTTTTTAAATAGAGAAAACACTTTCTTGATGGTCATCAGATGTCAGTGGCCATTGGTTAGCATCTTTAATCAACAGGGATGAGAGATCTTGTCCTATAATAACAAAAAGGTGGAAAAAAATTACTGTTGGTTTTACAGCAATTTGTATGTCAGAATTTTTGAATGAAGGAGAAAAAGTTTGTCCCACATTGGGCGTGTTGAATTTAAAAATACCTCCCCCCAGCTGCCCCCCCAACAGATCAGTCTAGAAGTGTATAAAGGTTTAGATTTGACAAATATTCAGTAGTTCAGTGGCTTATCCAGATCAACTTGAAATATGTTAATAAAAGAAAGGAAAAAAGCTTTATGGTCACATATAAGAATTTTGGCCAGCTCTAAGCTAACAGAGTTTCTATCTCCTTGTTTCTGGTCTTTCCTCAGAAATGGACTCTTCTGTTTATCCCAGCTGGGTAACTATTCCCCAGATAATCAGAAGGAATTGATACTGTGTCCTTGGTATTGTGTCTTCTGACCTTGAGGGTTGTAGGTGGTTTGTGCTGGAAAAGTTTTCAGAAGGTTGGTTTGTACTTTGTTGGTTTTGTTGTTTGGTTTTTGGGTTTTTTTAAATTCTGTGCAGTTCCATTCATATACCAAAAATTATTTGACTTTGAAAATAAACAGTGAGATGCAGCATCCTTGTTCAGAAATGCAGGTCTCTCAGCTGGTGACCTGGTCAAGTGCTGTGTGCACATTGAGAAAGGTGAAACAGTATGATGCATGGTGTTCAAGAGCCTCTCCAAGGGGCATCCCCTCCTGCACAGAAAAGCATGACACTCAGTTGTTGCAAATTGTATTATTCAGTGATGGTAGATATTTTTTGACTCTGCTTCTGCTGCAACTACCTGCTTTTCAAATCTAATGTGGAAAACTAGACTAAACCCGTTGTAGCATTCAGGCTATCTTCTGCTTTTGACAGAGGTTTTTTAATTCATTACACTGTCTTCATTTAGTGTCCATGATGTGCTCTCCTCCTTTAGCCAAACTATGTGGAAGGCAAACACCTACTTGAAATCTCCACTTACAGCTGTCTGACACAGACCTGCACTTCTTGTGCCTACAGAAATTATATATATATATATATATATGCAAAGATGAGAGCCCCGTGCTCCCATGAGTGGGAATAAAGTTGCTTATCTTAAAGTGCCTCAACAAAATAGAGAATTCCAAGGTTGGTTTTGGTGTTTCTTTGTTGTTTAAATCACTGTCTAGGTGCAGTTATTATTCTCTGGTTTATAATGAATATCTAATTTTCACTTTATTTAGGTCAAGGAAAAGCAACAATTGTTTGATACCTATTAATAGATAGTGGTTTTTAAGGGCAAGCACTGTGTGGAATAATTACACCATTATTTGGCTATCACTTACAGATTACATGTTTTAGATTTAATATTTTTTGAAATGGTTTTTAAACAACAGGTTTAATGTTGAAAACAGGTAAACCTGTGTCTCGGATTCAATATAAAAACCTGAGCAGAATTAATGAAACACTGACTCTCACAAGCAAAGGTGCATCCTGTATTGGGATGAGGTTATCAGCAGCAGAATGGAAAAAGATTAGGAGTAAAGTATGCGGAGGCCTCAATCTAAAGTAAGTTAATATTAAAATTATGTCTGGAAGTCATTTAAATCCCACAGTAGTGGTTAAATAGAGGAAAAGCTATAGTATTTAAGTTTTAAGGAGGATATTGGGCTATTGGTTGATGGGTGGAGAGAATGTGAAGGTGTTGAACAACTTTGGGAAAATATAATGTTCACACATGTACATGATCTTAGATTGTTGTTAAATACCAGACCTTCCCTGAAGCTGCAGTACTTTTTTTTGTGCTCCGGGAAAGGCTTATCAAGAGCAAAGAAGTGTTGTGGGGTAGGGTTTGGGGTTTTTTTGATGTAATGAATGCCCCTGTTGATAGTCTAGACTGGAAGCGGATTTCTCATTTTTATACTTTGATTTGTATTGAAAAATTTCTCAAGTATTGTAGTCGTGCAATAAGTTAAAAATCGGGTCCTGAACATGCCACACTATAAAGATGATCTATGTAAGTTATAACAGTAATAACGTGTAAGCTTTGTTTTACACAATGCTGTTGGTTTTTACATTTTGGAAGGGGCCAACACTGAAGCATCATGACTGTGTTTTGGTTTAAGCCTGTATTTTTTTGACTGTATTTTCAGGGAATTAACAACAAAAATTGTGTGTGTTTTCTGTGAATTTGTAGGTGTCTCATACTGTGTCACCATGAACTCTATGATGATAAACTCAAGGTCTGATCTGAACTGAGATGTGTTTAATCACAGATACTATACAGTTTTACTCTTGTAGGTTTATGCAGATAAAGAAAATGACACACATAAGAGGAGGTGACAAAATGAAAGAAAAATAAAGGAAGAGAGTGTCTATGAGAGCTCAGCATCACCATTTTGATGGTCCAGGGAAAGGAAGGGGACTGCAGTGTTCCTCTTCAGGGAGGAACTGAGGAGATACCCATCTCAAAGGCTACACTAAAATGCTGTGTAAGGGTAATATGTCATGATCGTAGTGTGCTCTGATCAATAATCTTCCACTGATGTTGGGATGTGGGATTATTTTTGAGACACTTTCCCATTCTGAAAACCAGGATACTGTTCCTCATCTATCTTGCAAGGATGTTGTATTTACCAGGGAATGCATGCAGAATGATTTTTGAAAGATGCTCTAGAGTGCAAAGAATTATTGCATTGTTTTTATTCATGACTTGAGCTGGGTTTTAGTTAGTTGCATGCCTTTGTATGCTGCGTATTGGGTTTTTATAGCAACGTCTGTGTTCTCTGGGTACCTAAGCAGAGATTTTCATTTTCATACTACATAATTCAAATGCTGGATTCATACCAAATTCATCTCCTCCACACATTTAAACTGCATTATTAATAATAATATGGTTGATTGCTGATGCTATATATTTGTTTTCTAAAGAGCTCGTTGAGAAGCTGGGCGTGTTAATAAGGTATGGTGTGTTTCTCCTGTGTTCTCAGCAAGGCTCCTGCCTGTAGCACGCAACTGGCACTGCCCATATTCTCTTTTCACTGCTACTAGGCAGAGCACGCAGGCATTTTCAATTCACTAGATCATTCACAAGTTACCTCCAACCCAACCTTGTCATTGCAATTCGTCACACTTACAGTGTATGCTTTTATGTGCTGTATCTCGCCGAAGTCTCATCACGCCAGGCCAGTGCCACAGGGTACTAGACAACAACAAAGATCTCAAGCATAGTTTAAAAGGTAGCACTATAAAAGAGAAAAATAATGGCCGCAATCACTGCTAGATACCCTGTTCCCACAGATCCTGCAGCCTTTTTTTAATTTCAGACTGAAGCCAAGTTGTACGAACAGCTACCTTCCCCACTGCCACCATATGCCCAGTATATCTGGCACCCTGTCCAGCAAGGCAGGGAGAGAGCGGAGAAGCCCTGACACAGTATATCTGGAGGGAATACACTGGGCACTGTTTCAATGTGAAAAAATGTTTGAGGAGACTCTCTCTCTAATCACCTTTTGGCTAACAGTTCGTGGGAATTAGAATGGTGTTATGAATGGACCTCTGGCTGTGTAGAGTTCCCAGCTTTGCTACAGATTTCTGGGGTGTCCTTGGACAAACCATCAAAGGTTGCTTTATCTCTTGTTGGAAGCAATAAAGTTATGCTATTCCTTAAAGCAAAAAAAGGTGAGAACAAAACAGGTCTCCTTTGCCTCTGCTCTTCATGTGGAAAATAAGAGTCATCATTTTCTCATAATCCTTTCCCATCTGTTTTTTAGGTACTTGAACTTGTGCCTTAGCATGTTTTCATACAGTCCCTAACATAATGGTTTCTTGGTCTCAGCTAGGACCTTTGGGTCATAGAAATTTTAGGGTAATTTCTGTCAAGAGAAGCTGTTCCACTGTCAAGTGCCTTTGGTGAAGACTTAAGGACAGATCGTGCACCGCTTCCTCTCTCAGTGCCTCCAGTTGTTAGTCCCTTTTGTGAAGTTGGGTAAATTTTTGTTTTCTGTCAGCATGGATTAGATCTGATAATGATTTGGTTATGTACACACTCATGTGAGTTTCGGCACAAAATGTATGCAAGCCTAAACATGGAAGGATGCAATTCCAGGCTGAGGAATAGCTGCCTTGAGGTTCCCTCTTAAATTTCTCCTTTCATTCACATAGAAGTACGCTGAAGCTTCTTTCTTCACATTGCAATAAATACCTGCTAAATTCCTGTCTCAGGAGAAAAAGCTAGGACTTAAACACATGCTGAACTACGTGAGCAGTGAGGGTTTTTTGGGAGCAAGAACTCTTGTGGAGGCTGGAGGAGGATGGCTGTCCTTGGGGACAGCACTTGCAACTCCGTCCCCAGGGTTGTAATGTTATAGCAGACTAGACAGGCCTGCAGAAAGTACAGGAGGAGCCAGTTCATCAGAAATGGGGCTCATTAGCCAGTGGGTCTGTCCTGTTGCTTTTATTCTGGAGGCATTAAAGCCGGTTGGCCCTGGAGAGTGCTCAGTGAATTTATCTGTGTGGGTCTTCTCCAGGTGATGCAGCTAGAAGAAGGCTAATGCTGCGACACCCGTGTGCAGGATGGGGCCAGCTCTCTGCAGACTCTGTCCTCTCCCAGGTGCCTTGCTCAGCGTGGGGAAGGAGGAACGTCCCTGTATGACGGAGAAGTCCCTGTCTCCTTGCTGCCTTTTCACCCACACAGGCAGAATAGCTTTTGATGGAGACTTGTGTGCTACCAGGAGAGAAGTGAATGCAGGTGTGTGTACAGTGATACTGCCCAGCCTCAGCTGGGCTGGGGTACCAGCAATTACGGTGTGAATTTTAACCCCCAGATCACCCAGTGTAGGCAAAGACTGTCAGGCATGTGATGGATTTTGGGAATGCTGTAGTGTCTATTGAGGGTAATAAGATTATGTTTTTTTTTTTTTCCTGTGGCCCCAGTGAAGTGAGAAGCATGAATGTTATGTTGTTAACTTTTTTTTTGTTGCAAGAGGGTTTTTATTTTTTTTTGTCTCGTAAAAAAGAGGTTGAGATGCTCTGCGCTGGGTGTGTTTGTGCTCTGCCTTGAACGGCAGCGAGGGGCTCCTTGGCTTCGTTTGCTCCACCCGACTGGCATTTTGTGTGCATTTCCCTTGTATAACAGACAGAGTGTTTCTATAATAAGATTAGGCCTGGACTTTTCATTGCTGCCTCTCAAGTTTCTGTTAACATGTTCTCAGATTGTAGGCATCTGCTCAAACACGCTTCCTGCAAACCAGCTCTGCTGCCCTCTCCTCTCCTGAAAAATTAAAGGATTGACAAATGACAATGCTGTTGAAGTCCTTGGGATCAGTTTCCCTATGAGTTGCAGGATCTCATTCCAGATAATATTCTGAAGATGCATTTTTTTTTTTAATGATTTGGTCGACAATTGACAGGAAGAAAAGGTTAAATAGTAATAAGAAACTACTGTAATTGTATTTTTGAGGACTAGTGCTGTAAGTGATTACACACGTGATTGAAAACCATACATTGGCTGCACAAATACAGCTTGACCTACCTGTATATTTTCAATAAGAAGTAATGTCTCCAATTTCTAAGAGAAGGAAAAAAAAAAACCACCCTGCTGTTTTTAGCTATATACAAATGATAAAAGCAAAGACATCAAAGTGTGCAGCCTTTCAACTCATGCTCAATTAGAATAAAAGTTTGGTTGCTGTTTTAAACATTTATGGCTAACTAACTGTGACAGCATCTCAGCTCTGCAAATGGGATGATTTTGGATTGACTTTTGATCTGACTGACAGTTTCTTATACACTTCAGTGTTGGTTTATGGCATACAAGTCTGCATTTGAATCCACATGTGACTAATTAGAAACTGTTTATGGTCTGTATGTATACATTCACACAAGAATAAAAGCTTTTTTCCTAACTGGAGCCAGCTTATTAATGAAAGAGTTAATTTAGCAAGGTGCTTGATATGCTGTTTTTAAAATGTCTACAACAAAGATTAATAGAAGTAAAAATACAAAAAATAGTATTTAGCATAAAGAAGGAATATATGTAAGTGTTGTTAACACCAGTATTTTTATAAATCGTAATAGTGAAGATCTTTTCTAAAAACCCTTATAGTTTTTTGGCCGTTACAGGAAAACAACAGGTTGAATGACACATTTTAGAGTACATGGACAGTTTATGGGTATCTCGGTGAGAAATTTCCTTCTGGTTTCATTTTTAGCCTTTCTGTATAAAATGTGACAGCAGAATGTACTTTTATGCTAATCTCTTCATCTACCTTTATCGTAAGGGCTCCTGACAACACAAGTGGTACTATAGCATTTGTGCCACCAAATACATCTGGGGGTTTTGAAGAGTCCGCAAAGAGGAGTGCTAAAATGAATATGAATATAATAACATTTTCTTGATAAAATAATGCTTCCGTGTCACAGAAAACGAAACTGTCAGCATTCCTTTGTAGGCCTCTCTCAGGCTTAAGAAAGGGTCCTTGACAGTTTCAGCATTGCCTTTAAATATCTTATTGAAATGTAGATTAAGACTGTACATCTTATAATAGTTGGAAAGCCTTTTCATTTTAAGTCTTGTAGAAAAGCAAGTATTAAGTAAGTATTAAATTTAGCAGTTATATTTTAGCATTTTTCTCAGGTTGATCCCTCCTAGACCTAATATTTAGATTTATTTAAAGAGGCAGTAGATTACCTGACTGTACAGTAGTACAGTATTGTGCATTTCTCTGAGTCTCCGTAAAGCAAGATTAGCTGTATCTTTTTATTAGTGCCACCTCATGTATTTTACAAAGGTATCCTGTGTACATGGATACTGCTATAATCAATGATGCTTCACTGTTCTTGGTTTAGCATTTTCAAATGCTTACACTGTAGTTTTGATACTAACTTATCTGAAATAAAAATAATACTGAAATTTGTTCTACAAGCTGGACTTCTTCAAAATTTCCTGTAACTCAGAAATATTCATTGTCTGGTTCTTTTAATGATGTGAAATACAGTTTTGTGTAGGTAGAATTTATCAGGCAGGATTCTATCTCTGCTTTCACTGGTATGTAAACCATTCATCCACTTCATGTATAAACCAATGATATTTTAAACCATTTTGTCGGTCTCAGTTTCGGGGTACTAATTTTGGACTCTTGGAGAGGAGCTTAATTTTCAGAAAACTTAGCCATTAACTTCAGAAGGGTGGTTTCTTGCAGGTGTTGGTCTCTTGCTGTGACATAGCAAAAAAAAAAAGTACCTATAATTATGAATCACTTGTGCATCTCATGTTTGTAGGTATAAATCTCCACCAGAACCCTAATATAATGAATAAGCTCACAGGAATATTGACTTAAAGGTAGTGACCTAGATGTGACAAGGTAGCCTTGTTGTTATCATTATTTCATATAGAAACCATATGATGTATATAATGAGCTTGATTTTTGCAAAGCTTAACTATCAGTAGGATAACTTTCAGCTACACAAATGTGTGCGAGAGCTAATTGGAAACCAGTAAACACACTGGTTATACACTCTGGCCTTTCAGAATGGGTCCCCGCTTTAAACAAGTGCAAGAAATACAGTGCCTTAATGACACTTGGACAGATTAATATTTGCTGAATGTATAGAAATAAATATCTGAATACAGATAAAAATTATTAGCCTCAGCTCACATGAGATGGGAACTAGACAGCAGAAGAAAGTGATTCATGAATGAAAAAAGATGCAGTCTGAGCAGTGCAGTAACTCGATTCAAAAGAATATTGAAATACTACATGGGAATTCCATGAAGACGCCAGAGAGCCAACATATAAAATGCAGGAATTATGTGAAAGATACTCCTAGGCATTTTAATGGTCTTTCAGAATGCCAAGATGTTCAAATATTCCAGAAGATTCTGTTTTTCTTTTGAATACTTGTTTGGACTCTGAGACCTACCCTTGAATGCGCGTATTTGGGCTTGTATTCTGTCATGGTCTGTCAGGAGCAGAAGGAAGAAAAGTTTTGCTGGAGTATTCAGTGGCCAAGTTAAAATCCTTCAAAGATGGAAGGACTGGAAGTGTCTCTGGTTTTTACATGGTGGAATAGCTATCTCAGGACTCTGGGTGTGAATTGTGTTGGTGTACAGGGAAGTAATCAAGTAGCTTTATAGAGCAGTTCTGGAGAAGTTTAGTGCATACTAGGCTTAATATACAAAGTTGACTGACATTTTTTACGATTTTTCTTATTCTCTTTTATTTTCTTGTGTCTCCCTATTATTCTTCTGCAACACCATTGTACTCTATACTTCATGTGTAAAAAATATAAGCAGCAAAATATTAGTATCTTCTGTTTTACAGACAATTGGTTGATTTGGACGGGGAGTAAAAATAAAACAATCTTTTGTTTTGATGAAATTTGTACTTTTGGAAAAATTAGAGTGGGGTGTTTAGCTATTTTTAAAGCTGTTCCAAATGAGTTACTGGATCTTCAAAGAAATTTGTCATGACTAAAGAACACAATTTTATGTAATTAGCTTGAAATTACATGGAAGAGCATAACCTTGCATATACTTCATGATGCAACTCTGCCCAGTCCTCTGGTAGGCATTTGTACCCCAAAGTGTAATGCAGTTTTATGCACAGTAATGAGAAGAATGTTCAGCTCGGTGGTTTGCAAGGATTCATGGAAAGAGTTGTGGGGTTTTGTTGTTGTTGGTGTTTTTTTTTTTTTTTTCCCTTTCAGCCTTGAAATGCACGTGAAAGTTTTCATTTAAAGCGGTGTAACACTGGAATAGTCCCAATAAAGTCAGTGTGATTACTCTGGATTTATATTCAATAATACGAGAAAGGACTTTGTCCTCCTGATCTTACTTTGAGGTTGAAATAAAACTGAAAAGTAGAAATGAAGCGCACATAGAAATGCAGTGTTGTATTTGATAGCAAGCCAAAACCATAAAAAATAATTGAATTTCCTATAGTTTTGATAAAAAAAAAAACATAAATAGCTCCAAGTTCACTCAAGCTGAGTCCAGAGATTTCCAGCATCCAGACATGAAGAATTCTTGAAAAACTTTGGGAATTCAGCAAATTTTAGATGCACCTGGACTGAGATTTGTTTGATAACAGAATCCAAAAGCAAGAAAATTGTCTTGTTTTCAGTTGTATGAAACAAAGGTTTGATAAAGGTCTTAACGGAACTGATAATTTTTTGTGAATCCTGATGAATTATGTTATGTTCATTATATTTGATTACAAGCTATGCACTGAATGTGGTCAGAAATACTTTGTGGCAGTTACTGAAACAGGAAGTTATTCAGCATTATGATTAATGCTTATTTTAAGAAAGTTGTTTGTTTTTCTGCTTGGTGAGAGAGAGCCTTCCAGCTCTTAATCTATACTGCTAAACTTTTGGGGGTTGGGTCTGTTTTTTCTCCAAGCAACACGATTGTCTTACATAATTTTTAGGCATTTGTTACCTGGTGAGGCAGATGGGAATAGTCAAGAAAACACCACCACCACCGCCCTAAATAATAATAATTACAACTGAATATTAAGTAAGGATTCTTTTGTAGCTCTTTAACATTTTTCTGTGTGCTCTTGTGCTCCCTCTACTGACTCTGCACCTGGGAATGACAAACAGAACTGCTAGAGCAGTGAACTTTCCCACTGACATGGCTGGGAAAAAAATCTGACTCTTAAAAAAAAAAAAAATTTAGTCGCAGAGTTCTGCTTTAGTTCTTGCAGTCTTGGAAACGCAGGAGGGAAAATAAGTCAGTGTTTGCAGATGGAGAAAAGCATCCACTTTTTTGATACTAGGAAGAAGCTGTGAACACGGAGGGAACAGGTAAAGAGGCAACAGACGTTAATAAACGACATTGTGAGATTTGATGGAGAGGTAAAGGAATATAGAAATTGTTGGAAGAAGTCCACAGTGTGTGTAGAGGCTAGCCCTGTCCTTTGCTGAATCTATTCAGTCCCATCAAACTCCAGAAAATTCTTCAGAGCAATCATTTGAAATCCATAGTGAAAATTTGATGTTGGAGTCAGTATGACCTTTTTTTCACTCCACTGACTGAAAAGCTTTGAATTCATAAGCATGTAAGACTAAAATAAGGGTCTCTTAACTTGTTTTGACCTGAGCTTCTTTCAGTCAACAAAAATGTTATGTAAAACATAAGTGATCGCTTCAACAAAGACAGCTGAGTACAGTTTTGATTTTTTCCTCAATGTGGTCAAAAGCCTTGAAGGGTTTTTGATTTTAACTCTGTTTGAGTGAGCCTCGGAGGCATTGGAAGGTGGTTTCAGTCCAAATTGTTCATTTCACTTGTGACTTAAAAAATTTCAGTTTCAATAATTTGAAAAATAAAGCATGTGGTTTTCACTTCTGTTTTTCTTTGCCTCTGTAGTTATTTTTTTTTTCCTCTCTGATCAGTGACTGGTAATGGGATTAATTCTGGGAATAAGAGTACTTTGCAAGTGGGGTTGGTAAATCTGTCCTAGGATTATTGGTGGTACATTTGAACTTCCATTTTCATCTGTAAAAAGCTGTAATTCTTGTCTAATTTTCTGTTAGCTTATTAATCACACAAGTTCATTACCTGTAAGATCATGTGAAGCTCCGCTTTGCTTTGCAGGTCAGTTTGCTGTGATGTGTGTTTTGTGTGGGAGGCACGTGGGTTAGATTTCATCTCCCTGCCTTTACCTGTCTGTGCTGTGGATGCCATAGGTGAGCTAGTCATCTGGGGCACCATTATGGTCAGCAGAGAGGATTTTTAGCTTCTGAGGTGGGGCTAATATATTATATTTTGGGGCTGAGTTGGCCGCAAGTGTCTGTTCAATGAGAAGCTCTTGGCTAGGCTCTTGCTGCAACTTCTTCTGGTGGCTTTGTGATCTGTATATGTCCTGGGTCATGTAATTTGGAGGACCCACAGATCATTTGGTTTGGGCAGATGAACTAAGCTTTACACTTCTCTCTTGGAATTAAATACATTACTTGCTAGAGGTACCTTTCTCTGTACATGGACTTTTGAAAGTGTTGTGAGTGACCACCTGAGATGGATATCTTTTTAGGTAGAGGGAACTCCCTCACTTGTGTCTGTAGGACTGGTCAATGTGTTATGCTGCTGTGTTTTGGGGTGGGGTTTTTTGTTCTTATTTTGTTGTTTAGGTTCTTCACGTTTTAGCTCTTTCTGATGATTCATTTTTTCAGTTGCTTTGGAGGAAGTCTGGCACCCTAATACCTGGTCATGATATTTTTATTTCTACATGAACCCAGAAACTCAAGCAATGAAAACACGTATCTGTTAGGCTGATGGTAATCACAATACGTACAATTATTGGATTCCTGTCATACTGCCTTAATGCAAAAGTTAAAATGTCCCTAATGTGATTATGGAATGAAATTTAAAAAAATATATATTACAAATAGAGGTATATGAGACTTTACGTCCTAAATGACTTTGACATTAAAATGTGGTTTTACTAAAGGATATAAGAATACTCGGCATGCACCTAGCAACTTTAAACTATTTTCTATTTTAAGACTGAAGCTAGGTAATGCAAATGCCAGGTTTAGCTGGGACACTGTGGGAAAACCTGAGAGACTGAATCTAATATGTACTCTAAATTCTCCAGGTTGATTTTTTTCTAATTTGTTTTTTTTGTCACAAGTATCAGTCTTCTCTATTCCTGCCATGCTGGGACTGGAGAAGGGGCCACCCTGGGTGGTTCTCCTCCTTCAGCCAGAGGTGAAAATTTACTGCAGATGCTGTACTGAAGTCATGTGCAGTGACCAGCCTGAAATGTGAATCTGTCACTTTCTTAACAATTTGCTGTACAAAAGTCATCCCAGATTGCTTTTTCCCTTTTGCCACTTCTCCTGAAAGTCCTAGTGGCAACCTGTAGCTGATGCCAGGATCACAGAAGCCATGAATATATATTTCAATATAATTTTGTCTTACATGAACTAAGCAAAATTTTCTTAATTAAACCCCAAATACTTGTATTCTCATAAGATTTATGTTTTATTGAAATATTTAATCCTTAGATAAAGATTACATGAAGATTTATGAATCTGCTGCCTAGTTTTGATCTGAACTAGAGTGATTTATTAGGACCATAAAATATTTTTTCTAAATTTTCTTGCTTTTGATGTGAAACACCAGTAGTAAGCAAACTTTAGATAGAAAGAAAAAGAAGAAAAGGGGGACCCCCCCCCCCCCCAAACCCTTGTCCCTGATATATAGAACTAAAGTATTTCAGTTTCAAAATACTCATCTGGGACCCTGTAATGTATGCACCAAAACTTTATTGAAATAGTAAATACATTTGGAACATCTGAGTTATTTTTCAGGTGGATCAGGAGTTTTTTGATTTCATCCTTGACCCTCATTTTTAATTGCTGTAGACTTCAGGTCTCTTCTTTATTCGCAGTGTGTAAATGGTGCTGACTGACTTTAATAGGCTGCTAGTTACATGTGATAGTGGGTTAGAGCTACTTCAGGTACGGTTTATCATTCTCTGCCCAAGGATGACTGATCTACCTTAAGGAAGAGTTGGGAGCTGATTCATACACCTGACTTGTGCTATGAATCAGTACTCTAAATGGTAGATTTGATTTCAGTTCATTTAGTAGTATACTAAGCATAGGCTTGGGTTTAAGTTTTCTCTTCTAATTAACTAAAGAAAAAAATGTTTATTTTTCCAAATAATAATTATTTAAAAAAAAAGGCAGCTCTTTGTTTCTTCTTGCAAGTATAATGTTAGACTATATCCTGGGAAAGAACAGTAACTATGAAATGAACATTGAGAAAAGGTATATGACAGGAAATGTGTTCAAGTCTGTGTTTAATCACATTTACAGCCATGTATGTCATGTAAATACATGTTCTGAATGAAATCCTGTTCGTATTCAGGTTGGTAGCAGAATTCCCATCTCACTTTGCTGAGACCAGTCTATCGTCATCTCAGCACACAAAGATAAACCAGAAGCTGGGCTGTGTCTTGCAAGAACAAACTTCCTTGCAAAGTTACAATAACTTCTGCCCAGGGCCCCATATTCTTCAACATCTTTTTGTTGCTTTCCTTCTTCCTGTCCCAGTGAAAAGTGGGATGTGGAGAAGCACCAAAAGGGAAGGGGAAGAAAAACACCTTGTATTGGTGAAGATTGAGTCCACTTTCAGGAATAGGTTGAAGTAAGTTTCTCCTCTCGATGTTAGCTATTGTAGACAAGATTTTCCTCCTTGTTGCACTTAGATTTATACAAATGTAACTGAGAAATCTGTTGATTTTCCTTTCTTTTGGAAGAAGATATTTAACTAAAATTGTCAAAATACTCTGTGATGATCCTCTTTGTTCAGGTAGAGTTACGTTTGGTTTGACTCCTGTATATTTAGTTTTGTAAGTATTAAACCAGCAACAAAGTGATTCTTTATTATTACTCCCTCTGATAATAACCTTTCTGTCTCGTAAATAATAATAAAAAGTGAGTCATCGATAGTTTGCAGCTTCTTAGCTATAAGGTGTCTGTAAGAGAAGTCAGTGTATTGCCTCAAGGGAGTAGATTAAAGGGAAAATGAGTGTGTTTCTGCTTACTTTCTTGGCTCATTGCTTTATGGATATGTGGGATCTAAAAAATAAATGGTGGTCAGAAAAGAACACACACATTTATTAGAGCAGTTAGAAAAAGACGCTGTTTTGCTATTTGCCAAGGTCCTTCTGAATAGCATGTTTGGCAGCTACCAAATGACATGGCCTGCACAGAGCTGATTTTGACGAAGCCTCTGGGATGTGTTAAAAAGTAAACCAGAGCAAATCACGTACTGGAAAGCATAACTCAATCAAGGAAAAATGTATGATTAAGGGCGACATGGGCAAGGAAAGCTTTGCCAGAGCTCAGGGTAAATATTTGTATCAGTGTGAAGTGAAAGCTTCACATCGCTGATGTCAAGCAGCTGGAATTTTCATTGTTTATAAACTTTTGTTGTTACAGTTGGATTTTGGCAGAAAAGGTACGAAAGAGAGAACAGTTTCCCAGCAAGAAAGTTTGAGTTTTGATAAAACAGCTTGAACAGATAGGAATGTAAAGATGCAAAATTTCTATGCCTTTTTAAAAATAGCATTGCATGTGACGACCAGTCACTGTGTGACGTGCCGTTGACTCGCCCTGCCAGAGTTTTCTGAGTGTGTTTGGGTGTTGTGCGGGTGAAAAAGAGAGACACTGAGGATGACCACCAGCCTCCCCTTGCGAAGGTGACCAGCAACCATCAAATTACGAGATTTAAATAGCGGCTTTAACAACTACAGCTCTATCTTGTTCAGAGTCCAGAGTTCATTTTCTTCAGAGAACATTGCCAGTATGAGTCAAATATTTTAATGAGAGAAAAAATATGACCTACTTGGGGGTTGAACCCAATTCTCTGGATTCTGTCCAGGAGCTTTAAGAAGATAAACTAATATGCCTCCTTCCCCCACCCCTTACCCTCAATGCACTTAAACTGCAGCTATGGGCGTGTGTTATTATTATATTTTGCACCATATTTTATTCAGTGAGTTGTTTTATTAGAGTATTCCAAGGATTTTAGAGTTACATATTTAATCTTTCTTGGGGTAAAATTTTTTATTCTACATAAAGTGCGAGCCTGGGTTTGGTTATTGTTCTGTGTGTTGGGTACATCCTTGTAATACAGGAGAGAAGTGATTTGTAGAGAAGTTCAGTCACTGTGAGAGGATATTTTTAATGTTGGGGGCTCTTCCGATACTGCTCGTCATCTGGGTCATGATCCCAAATGCTTCCTATGGGGCTGGTTTCCAGCCTTTTCTGTGAGTGAATTTGCAGCTGAGCAGCTGGTTCCTTCAGGAAGAAGGGGAAACTAAGGTATTGCAAAGGCCCAGCGAGGAGGGGAAAGTTTCTATCAGTTAAAACTCTGAGGCTGGTGATCAGATTCCTAAGTAGGGAGCTACTGAACTTTAAAGGAACCTGGGCTCTGCTGCAAAGTGGTCACGTGTGTGGCTGAAGTGTACATGCTCCGTTACACACGTACATGAAGATGCTTCAATTTGAAGAGCTCTGTATTTTTGTCAAAGTAAACCAGGGGCTATCCCTGCCAATGAAAAACGGTGTTCTGCAAGAACCTAACAACGTTACCCAGCTGCACTAAGAATAGAAATCAAGCCCCTGCTGGTATAATTAAGAAATCTTCACTTCCAGTCCCTGGGCTTTAGAGACCTGGATCACTAACTAATTCCAATTTAGAGAGCTTTTTTGATAAGAGCTTTTGTAAACTAGGAAATAAGCTGAGAATGAAAACTTTTCATTGCAAGTATTTTAGCTACGCACTCAGCCTGTTCAATGTTATTTAATGTTTGGTCTGTCCTGGAGGGAAATCAGATATATCAGCATTGGATTGAAGAAATACAGTGTACTTATTCTCCTAAGGGTTTTGTAAAAAAAGAAAAAAAAAGGTGGCACTCATCCATGGTCTCTGATCTTACATTTGGAAAAAACCAGCAACTTCATTCATAAATGTGGGGCCTGGCCATAGGGTCTTATGGCAGAGTCACCTCCTGCGATGCCTGGCTGCTCAGAGCTCTGGATAACATAGGGGCAGAAACTCAGCTTGGGCACAGATGGATGTTTGGATGAATTTAATATCTTTCTTTCTGTGGCATGAACTCCATAGTTGATTCTGATCTCGTTTGTACTGGTTTGGCAGCTGGGTGGGAGCTCGGGTAGGGGAGTTGTTCTGGTTGACAGTGATGGGAGGGATCAATGTCACACCTGTTCTTTTTTTCTCCAAATAAGATTAAATACATATTTATCAATTATCTTCTCTCTAAATGGGAAGCAGTTTGTCAAGGATAGAAATTCTCAGAAGCTTGACTGAACATTGCTTTTTTTATACAGGTAGATATTCTTGCTTTATGTTTTCATTATAGCTTCCATTTGACTCCTCTCTCATTCTTGTTTCAGGTTTTTGAATTTCCTTCATCCTTCACCAGTTAGGTGCTGCTCCTTCTGCAGTTTCTTTGAAACAGCATGCGCATTTGGTACTACTTCTGTGTGATTCAAACCTTGTAACCCACACATTGCAGGAGGTTTAAAGCCACTGATGAGATCACCCACCCACTCGTTACTTATTAGTTTATGCATCATAGTGTAACAGGTCAAATATCTGCCTCGTAAAAGTGTGCATCGAGAACGAACCATTGCGGTAGTGCTGCACAGGAGATGGAACATTGTATTTTATTTCTAACACTGCTGTTGACATCCAAATCACTCAACCTTTTCTACTTGCTTTCTCACCTAGGATGCAAAAATGCTAATGCCTACGATCATTTGAAAGTTATGTAAAGTTTTTACATATCGGACCAGGAAGTGAGATGATAATAATGCTCATTAAAAATTCTTGCAAGAGATGGAGAATTTTTAAATGGTTTGGCTGCCACTTCTCCTATGTTGAACATATAAGAGGGTTTTTGTCTTAGCAGATCACAATAGCACTTAAGAACCCTTTACAAATAAATCAACAAACTAATGATCTCCTCCCTTATTCTTAGTGAGGTCTTCCTTCTGTGTCTCATTGTATTCTTCTTGTTCCACCTTAAGACCATGCCCCACTCCATCTCCTTTGGGCATGGATGGTGACTCCATGGCAAATATCAAAGCTGTCTCTGAACCTTAGTCACCCTCATTGCTTCTGTTGCTTCTCTGACTTTTTTTTTTTTTTTGAAAGCAGCAGTCTAAGGAGTAGGAGATCATGGCTTGGTTACTCCTGCTCTGCAGAGGTTTGAGCAGTGTATTCCAGCTGATGTAAATCAGATTGGCCTTGCTGTCTGGGATGAAAAGAAATGCCACTCATGAGTGTCCCTGGGGTGATTTAGGCTTGCCTCCTTTCCTCCTTCCAAGATTTAGTATACATCCTAATTTTTGTCTTTCCAAAGAGTGTTATGGTAGGAATCCAAATGTAGGAACTTCTCTAATGGAAGATGGCTTCTGCATCTTAACAGACCTGCTGCTGCTACTGTCAAGAGACTGGGTATCAAATGGAGCACACTGCTTTGATCTAGCACAGAGGTTTGTAGGAGTCTGAGTTAAAACAAAGGAACACAATATGCACAAGGTATCTATTTATTCTCTTTTTTTGGTTTCTTCTATCACTTAAGAGGCACTTGGTGTACTTGCAGAGCTCTTGTATGAGGCCTTCTGTGAGGTGGTGGAAGATGAATGAAGGTGTTGCCCAGGAGATGGGCGACATCTTCTAATCCCTTCTGGATCTAGGGTAGGTGAGTTTCGGCTGTAGATACGTACCGTTTGCACAGTCGGTAGCATTTCCTTCTCGAGGCTCTTGGGGCTTGTGTGGGGAGACTGCTGTGTAGCTGGGGACCTGACCAAATAAACTTCTGAAGGCTGATGGTGGCTGTCACCAGCTCTTCTCAGGAAGGATCGTAATCTCCTCCGCAGAGGAGCTGCATCCCGAGTAAGGACACAGCAGGAACTACCAGGGTGAAAGCCCACCGTGCAAGCTGCCCCAGGGCAGAACGTGTCGGCTGGGGTTGACCTCGGCCCTGCTGCCTCCTGGAGCTCCACCAAAATGCAGGGAGGCCGTGAGGGTGAGCCAGGCTGGTGACCAGGCTTCAGAAGCACTTAACGTTTACTTGGGTGTGCAGCCCCCCCATGTGATCCAGTACTCTGCCTCTAATGTCTGTCTTCTGCAGGAGATGGGCTACTCCATGCCACCAGTGTCAAAGCTTGAATTAGTTTCTAAGACTACTTTTTTTTTTTGAGTAAGTAGAAAATAGGGATGTTTTTACTTGATGCTTTCAGAGGCTGGCTACTGCTTTAAAAGTTACAACCCCAATCATGTTTGAAGCTTCAAATTTTTTTTAAGAAGGGCAAGAGTACAATTTAGACAAACTTTTTTTTTCCTGGAATGATGAAACTACTGCACTGCAATCAAACTGCAATAAAAATGTGAAATACTGTCAGGCGATATGAAGCTGGTGCAAATGAAAGCCGGCGATAGAGACAGACTCCTAAAATAAATTCCAGGAAAAAGCAGGCTATTTACTTTCAAAACACAGAAAGCAAACTAACCTTAAAAGTACTTGGACAATGCAATAGCTTTACCCACGTTCACATTCAGCCGAAATACCAATGCGGATCTCTTTGCAGTGACAATTATTTTTAGGAAAAAAATTAAAGGAAAAATAATTGAAACAAAAAGCGTGCCGGATCCGCCAGCGGAGGAAAGCCAGGGCTGCTCGCAGTCAGCTCTGCGAAGGGGACTGTAGGTGGAGCTCGGATCTGCGATTCCTCGCTGCTGGCTCCACAATGAAGCAATTGTTTCCCCGTCTCCACTCGGCAATTCCTCCTTCCTTCTCTGTGTGCTTTTTGGTCGCATGTTCTATTTATTTTAATGTATACCTTCGCGCAAAGCCTGTCTCTGAGTGGTTAGATACCCCGTTGATATGTGGCCTTCAAGGCAGGGGGAGGAGTGCAGCCTATTCCCATGACATCCGTGGGCTTTGTAGAGCCAAAAAAACCTTCTCAGGAACACCTAATCCTTGGGCTCCCTCCAAGTACCACAATCTCTCTGCACAACTGACATGGGCCACTTGGGACACTTGAGGGCTTTAGGTGTGTCTTTCTGAAGTCAGCCACAGCCAAGCATGAGGCAAATGTGCCCGGACCAAAGAAAATAAATTATGTGGGCTCCAATTTTCAGCAGTTATGAAGTATTAAATTACACATCTGAAGAATTCACTCTGGGATTAACCCTTTGGAACCTGCATGGAGCATCATGGTGGCTCCTCCTGGAGGAACCGTGCTGCCCGCGTTTCAAAGGTGTGGGGGTCATTGATCACGGGGTCGGAATGCTAATTGAAATATGTGTCATAATTAACTGTTAACACTAGAAAGGGAGAGTGGGAACAAGGGGAAGAGAGAGCTGGTACCTATGTAAAAGCAGGATAGGGGGGATGCAAGAAGCAGCTCTGGCTTTTGGTGCTTCTCAGGGTGCGTCCCAAGAGGGTCCTGCTTGCCCCTGAGGTTTTAAAGAAAACTGTAAAGTTCTAGACTCCCTTTTGGAACCACAAGGGCAACTTCCAGCATGACATTAGTATGCGCTTTAGCACAATTGGCACAGCCCCTGTAGCTGCCTCTTCATTCAGGTTTGGAGAAGTGGATGTGAGCCAATGCAATTCTGCTGAATTTCTTGCTAAAAAGCTACTGGAAAGGCATTAGCTCTTGGTAAGAGATACAAAAAGTACATCCTGCCCTGCCTCCCTCAAGTATTTCTGGTTCCCCACAACCATCTGTAACATCAAATATCTGGTACATTATGTTGCTGAAACTTAAAGTGTAAACCCCACACTGGAAAAACAAATGGCTGATTATTTTTTTTACGCGTGGATTTTTAAAGGTATTTTCTTAAGCAAATAATTAGCCTGTGGAAGCTATAATAATAAACAAATAGGCAATTATTCAGAAGGAGGCTTTGGACTGGTTCACCCACTCCCCTCTTACTGTAGTGATTGAAGTTTGTAGTCTTTCCGCAAGCCAATCTGAAACTATGTTTTGTAATAACTTTAGAAAGCGGCTCTGTCAGTGAGCTTACGGAAGCTGATGCACCCGTGCTGCTATCTCCTGGCATATACAGTTTTCCCATAGATAAAAATCATAGATAAAAATGTTTGCAATCATTACATGATGTGGTGGGTTTTTTTTTTCTAATCTTGGAAGGACCTGATCCTGAAAGTGGTGCAAAACATAGTACTTTGTGTGCATAAAGAGCAAATCTGGGAGATAACCTTTAATCTTCAAAGGCGTGCAAGTTGCGATAAGCCCCACTGCTAGTTCTTGCCCTGCCTTGCTGGGACCACGGGTGATTGCATGGTGGCTCTCTCCGAGAAGGGACACGTTGTGGGGTTTGTGGACCATGAGGGTGCTGGGCTGGCCCAGCTGCACAGGAGCTGGAAGGGGAGCAGCAGAGACAAATGGAAATTTTGGAGCTCACCTCTGAAGTTTCAGGAATTGCTTTGGCCCCGTTGTCTGGAAAGGCTTTTCCTCCTGAAAGCAGGATGGAAACTACAATGGCCCCATACGATCTTGAGCTTTCAAAACGCGGTGTGTATCGTTAAATTGCTTTTGTGGCTTATACACCTCTTGGAGATGATGTGCTTGCATGGTTTGTATTACAGATGAGTATCTCTGGCTTGAAGAGTGTCTTTCCAAACTCCCTTATTTCTCTTTTCCCTGCCTCAGTGACATAATAAAGTACAAGCTAATTTTCCCTCTCTGTGTTTTTAGGAAGGTTTTCAGTAAAGAATAGGCCTAGTGTTTGAGGGGGAGGCAGTTGTAAGCATCAGTGAAAGATAAAGTATGAAGGAGGTATAAACAGTATTTTTGTATATTTTGAAAATGGCTTTGCAAGTGAAGATGGGTTTCTTTTATGGTCGTATCTTCTCTTTAAAGTCTGCTGTAGTAGAGAATGCATCAAGAAGTGTATGTCTGTGTAGGGAATGTCTGGATATTTTTTTTGTTGTGGTTGGTTTTTTTTTGTTTGTTTTTTTAGGAATTGCGTATTTCTTGATGTTCCTTTCAGTAGTGTGACAATTTTCTAGAGGTTTCCCAAAACCATTTAATAGGTTCAGTATTCTGACTACTTGTTTTTAATAATGTGTGGTATTAAAGTTTCTGTAAACTGGGATTGTTGGAGTCTTTGGAGGAAAAGAATGAAAACTATGGTACTGGAGTAACACCATAAAAAGATGTGAGTCTCTTCTATACACACAAGCAAATGGGCAGCAAGAGTAAATTATCCTATGGCTGTTTTTATGAAACAGATGGATTTCTATTGATAACTCTTGCTCCAGTTTTGTCTGACTGCCTTGGACCTGGTTGTAGGAAGCTGCTCTACCGAGGCAACCCCTACACAAACTTTTCTCTGGGGTACTGAGGAGGCTTTGGGTGGATGCAGGAACTCTACTGGGCAGAGCTCAATGCGCACCCAGTGCTCGCCACATGGCCGTGCAGGCATGCGAGACCACAAAATGCTCTGTTTGTGAACAGAGGCTGGCGGGGGAGACATCTCTCATGTTGTCTCCAGATAACGTCGCTGTGGCTTTCCTTAAGTGAGAGCCCATTAGCAATTTTGGGCTTAAGGTTAAAAAGTCTTGGCTGGAGTACCGTGCTGAAGTTACATGAATTCACCTCTTTCATCCCTCCCCTCCTCCCTCCAGCCCACAAAAGCATAAGTTAGGCCCATGTCAGCCCAGAGTTTTAGGTTTAACTCTGAATCTATTTCCTTTTGCAGGTTTAAATCAGGCCCCCAATGCTCCTTATATGTCAGTTTTGTGGTTGAATTATTTCTCTTCTTGTGCTCGTAAAGTTCAGAGATCTAGGATGACGTATGCATTGCAGTCAGGTCTTTGTTTATACCCCCAAAACCCATCAAATTGGAATTCATCCTTAAAGACCCAGAAAGTGCAGGAGTTTTCACTTGTTACAGCTTTCTGCAATAAAGCATGTTTGCTGGAAGCAATTTATGTAACGTGGTTGTAGCCAGTTCGCTTTCTACGTAACAATCAGGTGAGAAATTTATTTTTTCTTACCTGACGCTCCATTGATATGTGACACTGTTGATGTAAAAAAAAAAAAAAAAAAAGACAGTGGAGTAATCATTGCTTTTAGGATCAAACATAAAACGTTTCTGGAATGTATGAAAATCGGGTTTTTTGTCTGCTGAAAAGAGGATTTGGGAAGTGTGGAACAGAGCTGTACGCAAGGGCTTTAATGCGGATTAGAACACCAAAGCATTTTGGCACGTTTGGGTTTGGGCCAGAATATCACTGAGATGAAGCCAGATGAAAAACCTGGATCTAGAGACTCTTCCCAGCATCCCTGGTTTGATGATGTTTAGCTTGCTGGTTTGGTTCCAACTTTAGGGCAAGCTGGTATTCCCATGTTCTGGTCGTGAAGACCTTGAACACATGGATTTCCTAGCACACGTATTTAAGAGACTCGGATGATTTTCCGAAGCTTTCCCGAGCTCCACTTTTGAACCCAATCAAGGTCTTTTGTAGAATTTAGAGTCAAGTGGAAAGTGCGAAAACTGGATTGTAATCAGAGAAATGCAACAAACGCGTGAACTGGGAGGTAAGGGGCAAGGTGTCTCCTGAGACTTATTAGATCCAAACCAGCACTGAGGATAGTCTCTCCCCTGTTCTAGGGAAACCAGATCCAAGTGGTTTCTTTTCTCTCTTCCCTTTGTGAAGTAGCTATGAGGAAAATTACAGATAAGTCTCAGCCAGAAAATCCATCTGGTATGAGAAGAAGGGGCCAAAGTACAGCTCTTTGAACACTGGAGGCTGCCTCCTGTCTTAACTGTCTCCTGCCCTGCCCATTGTTGGGGTCTCCCATTCCCTTGGGCTCCTCACATTGGCTTTACTATAGCACCTTCACACGTGGATACGCGCAAAATAAGCCTGTCTCCAAACCTTGAGGATTTAGCATAGCGTTTACTGCCTTTGCATAGGTGTCCTGCTCGTTTCCCTCCTCAGGTTTCTCTCGCATCAGGTTGTGCGTGGTCCTGCATCTGTACTTAGGTGGTAGGAGGGCAGTGATGGGTCATGGGGACCAAAGTTTGGGGGCCAGAGGAGACTCTTTGGCAGGCCTGTTCTTACAGCTGGTGCTTAGCTTCATGGGTTACTCCCAGTTCTCCTCCCCCGCCCCCCAAATGTTTCATTGTCACTTTGATTCACAATTTTCAACCAATGTTAGAACAAAAAAAAAAAAAAGTTTTGTGTTGAATTTTGTGTTCAAATTGAAAGAAAGCATTCAATATGAGAAGTTACTTTAAGTGGCGAGATTGTTCTGAAACTCTAAAGCCGAAGGGTTTCTTGCTTTGTAGAATGTAATTTTTGGTTCCTGTGCATTTATTAAAGACAAGTTCACAAAATGTAATGCTTTTGCAAAGACTGCATGTTTTTTTTCTGGGCAAAGCAGGGCATGGCTGAGATATTGCCCACCTCTAGCTCATAGTTTCAGCTGGAATGTTTGCAGGGAGTAGACCAGAGCAAACGTAGAGGGACCTGATCCCTTCTGGGTGCCTTCTGCTTGCTGCAGAGGCTGCGACATGGTTGTGCAGCCTCATTAGACCTTCCCCTGCCAGCAGGGCTGTGTCAGATGGAGCTCCATGCTTGGGATGATAGCAGTGTAGTATGCCAGGTGGGAAAATAAAAATGGCTATTGCCCAAGTCTGCATGCTGCAGTGGCAGTCACCTCTAATTAAATAGTTACAAGAAGTTGCTTTCAGGCAGTTTCAGGGCAGCAAGAAAAATCATGCTCAAAGGTAGGATCAGGCACAGCTGCAACACTATATCCCTGAGGGCATCTAATGTGCATAGACTAGAAGTTAAGGGATGTATCTAAAGAGGTTTAAACTTCTCTTTTAGCTTTTCTACTATCCAGCCAGGAAGGAGATTATTGGAATTCTTACATGGCCACAAATGCATCCACAGTTTGCAGTAGGATCATCTCTGTGTCTTTTCTTCTACTGTCTTCTTTCTTCTGGTTTGTAAAGAAGAGGTCTTGCATTGGTGTCACCCAGCAGTTGGTGATACTTGTTCTGTAGCGTTCTT